>JACGCM010001035.1:0-21422 GCA_014058105.1 Kingdonia uniflora
ACTTCAACAAAAGTAACCAATGGAGGGCTACTCTAACTACTTTCTTAAATTAATAATAAAGAGTTTGTATGAAGTTGTAATGAGGGATATTGTTATATGAATTAGAGTTTATAGTTTGAGTATGTGTATAGAAGCTCTTTTATATGGGTATTTTGATCTGTATGGGATCTCGGATAATATACAGGGTATTTAGCTGAAATTGAAACTTTACATTGGGACTGATTGCAAAATGCCCCAATGAATATAGTAGATAAAACATGTTCAAAGAGTTTGGTGACGTGTGTGGAGTGGAGGTGTGTGTGAGTAGTGACGATGAAATACAAGTGTGTAGTAGTGGTAGATTATCTTGAAAAAGAAAGGACTGAGGTCATTTGGAGAGGATCAGTGTAGTTTTCAAGCATTGAATGTTTGCAGATACGTTGTACAAATCAAACATGAATAGTTCAGGTGTTTTTCATTAAAGGAGTGTTAATTAACAGTCCCAGAATCAAACGGATCATATGGTGTATTAGCCTTGTTTGTCTATCTATGATCAACAACGAAAAACTATACTATGAATCTAGTAGAGTAAAAGCATCTGGAAAACTCGATTACATGGAAATTTTATTAACCTATCGTTATTGATGAGGAAAGTGCTAAATAAATATTGGAGTGATAGTGTGTTTGTTTGAATAAGAAGTGCTATAAGGAAAATAAAACTAAGGTGGGGATTGAAAAAAATAGTAAAAAAAAAAAAAAATAGTAGGCTGTTTATCAGAAGATCCATGCGTCTCCTTTGCGCTGTATTCGTAACTATCCCACTCTCCATTTTTTGGGTCTTCACTATCATTGTGGTTATCAATTTTCTTCATTGTTTAATCCCTTAAAAATGGTGGTTGGTTCGGCGTGGAACAATGTTCCTTCAAGTTGTTGGTTAGCTTAGTGAAGGAAGTGATTAGATTTAGAAAACTTCATACAAGGTTACGATACAATAAATTATTGTGTTGGGGAGGTAGTGACAGTTTTATCCCATTCCCAGCTGCAATGAGGGCGGGGTCGTGGGGGGGGGTCCAGAGTCTAGATCAAAACCCGGTTATTTATTTTTAAAACAGGGGTTAAGTAACGAAAGGACCCACGACCAAAATCTAGTTTCGCAAGATTGATTTAAAGGCCCAACACACAACCCGAAAGGCTAAGACAGGCCTAATAAAACATTGGCTTCTTCCTACAACAGTCGTTTTAATTTTATGTGAGACATAATTTTCCTAAAAATTTTGCACTACAAGGGCGATTGGAGGTTTAGATATAAAAAAGAGAGTAAATTTCTAAAGTCTATGCATATAAATTTATTAGTCTTATCTTAGGTAAAGCTAAAAAAAACATGAAGCATTGTTGTAACCACCTAATGATCATCTACTCACAATTTGGTGTTTTTTTATAAAAACACTCTTTTTATTTACAACAAATAAAAAATTTTCATAATAAGTAAAGGAATGGCTAAGCAGCGTGCAAGTACATCCAAGAAAATCCAAGCTATCAACTAATGTCTAAAAACACATACAAATCACCAAGACAAAATAAACAAAAAGGAATACTCATAAAGCATCTCCAATTCCCAACATAAACCATTGGAAAAATAGTGCATTTTATTGGGTCTCATTCGACGAGAACGAGAAAGTCAGGAGGTTTGAACAGAATGCATACTTTTTGAGTATCTAACTTTTATTCTATAGCTGGTTAGGATTTCAGGCAACAATACTTACATTAATTTATTCTGTATTGTATAACTTTAAGACAATGGGATTTGTTGGTGGGTTGGAAACACCATATCTGAGATATTGATTTGTATACTCGCATTGCCAAGCGCTCTAATTGAGCTAAAGAAGATCTAGTCACGATCGGAGAACAAGAAAATCCACGTGAATCTGCTATCATAAGTTTCAAAATTTTCAAAACATGAATTCACCTTAATAGAAATAATATAAAAATGTACCTTAAAACGCAGGGGGTGGGGGGTGGGGGGGGGGGGGGGGGGGGGGGGGGGGGGGGGGGGGGGGGGGGGGGGGGGGGGGGGGGGGGGGGGGGGGGGCGGGGGGGGGGGGGGGCTGGGGGGGGGGGGGCGCGAAATGTAATTCGAACAACAAAATATATATACAACCAAGAAAATTCGTGCCCCCCCCCCCCCCCCCCCCCCCCCCCCCCCCCAACCCCCCCCCCCGCCCACCCTACCCCCCCCCCTACCCCCCCCCCCCCCCCCCCCCCCCCCCCCCCCCCCCCCCCCCCACCCCCCCCCCCCCCCACCACCCCCCACCCCCCCCCCCCCCCCCCCCCCCCCCCCCCCCCCCCCCCCCATCCCCCCCCCCCCCCCCTCCCCCCCCCTCACCACCCCCCCCCCCCCCCCCCCCCCCCCCTCCCACCCCCCCCCACCCCCCCACCCCCCCCACAAACATGAATCCTGCCCCGCACTGGCCTTAAAAGCAACACAACCAAGCAACAGTATGAATCTCAAAAAATTAATCATTGGTTAAAGCCAATAAGATGTAAGTAATAAATTTAAAATATATTATGAAATGGAAAATAAAAGTTGATTATCCTAAGTACTTAACTTGTCCTCCCACGCAACATTACGAGAAGATATATTAGATTTAGAATCTAACTGCAATTACATGAAAAAAGTACAATTTCCATGTAATTCCGTATAACCAAAATTTTCTCGTAAACTTTGTGCTTTTAATGAATTAGGGAATTAACGTTCAACCTGGTTTTATAGAAACAAAGCGAAGAGAAAACAACAACGATAAGCAACCAAGCAAATAAAGGGCGAATAATACAAAATAAATGTATCACAGATGAAATTAGAGGTATCCAACAAAATAAGAAACAAAGTATAGTTTGGGTGTGGGGGTGGGGGGACTCTAGAGGAAACAAGATTCAAAGAGAGAATCATCGGGATATGAATATACATCGGAATAAGAGTCAAACAACATCTTCAACGGATGAGGAATACCATATAGGATTTCTTAGACTACTCTATTGAATGTAAATGTTAAACCATTCATCATATCAGAAGAAAACTCTGCAAGATGGAAGTTTTCTTTTTCCCCTGGTCTAAGATATACAAAACCAAACATCATACATGAAATACCATGAAAATTCACCGGAACGCAATCATAGGGCTATAATATCAATAGAATCTTGGTCCTTTTGACAACTAACCATATTTATGGTATTCCAAATTAAAATAAACAGAACAACACATTTTCCCAACCCAAACACAATAAAATCTTCATCATATATCACCACCAACATGTTACCGAAAATGGAAGCACTTGGAAAAATAAGAAAACTAACAACATTGACAAAAAATGCGAAGGAGAAATAGAAATATTGTCATTTAAAAAGACACTTGGATGTATTATGGATGAAGAAATCATACTCAGACCAATGCTAACGAGTTCCTAGTGGATTGTACCCAATAGTGAATTTTCCTAAAATTCAAATAGAAAACTCCCAATTTGTACAATTATAGTTTCATCTTCGGAAATTGCTAAAGTCCGCAATAGAAACAAAGAAATGGATCCTTGTAAGCAAATGACGGTTCAATCTTAATACTATGAACATAAAGGAAAAACATCAGAATTAAAAGATTTGCACAAAAGATAGGGTTGGTTGTTATCAAATCTTGTAATGTAGATATGAAACGTAGTCGAGATGACTAAGATCGAACGGAGATGGGGATATTTCCCATCGTCTCACCACACTGAATTTTGAAACCAAATAAACAAACTTCGTCTTATGATTTAGAGTTGTATGCGTAAACTAAACAAAGTTAATTCCCAAGGATCTAAATCCACTATGAGGGGCTAAAAATTTGTAAATACCTGTAGAAGGTTGACAAGACATTCAGGCTGGATTGTCCAATCCAATTTACTATATATCCAAAAGATAAAAGAATGATGGCGAGAGGGCAAAGTAGCACGTTATCAAAAACCAACCACCATACATCGTGAGATTACTGATCATATAAACTCCTAACTTATATAATATATGCTAGGAAGTAGTCATTTCGTAGGAGACAAACAGCCAACAAACTTATGGTTAACTCATGGCAAACGGGAATTGTTTTTGAACATAAGCCTAAAATTTAGAAGAAACTCAAACTTTTCACTTGATCTGCCACGGGTAAGGAGTTTTCATCAAAGATAGAGATGGCAACACATGCTTGCCGTAGTTGTAAAAACATCTTAAGATCTGTTATCCAAACCATAAAAACCACATCGAGACAATCAAAATTATAGAATTCATAGAATACCAGTTGACACGTCATGGACAACACATCGGGACGAGACTCCGGCGCTATTTCATAATTACTCGAGCAGTGCCGTAGGGAATTACAACGATACAAAGCTAGGATTCGCGGACATGTTAATTTTCCGAAATGCATATTGTATTGTAAGGACATGTCCCTCGATGCGCCTTCGTCATATCTATTATCGATTGTGCAAACATTACTTTTTTTTTTTTTATCAGTTTCAACATAGTACCTCCACCTACTATAAAGTGACTTCAAAAGATTCCAACGTCAGCCAAAAAACATCAAGGCATAGGACCGTATTTGACCTAGTTGACATTGTAGAAGATCTGTGGTTATTTCGTACTTTGCTTTTGTTGGTCTTAGGTATATTCAAAGTGAACGATATCAATACAATGAAATCGTCTGCACAAATGAATGTTTGGTAAACCTAATATTGGAAGCTGTGAACCTAGAAATATACACTGATGATGTTTACACTTATCCAATACGACTTGGTTTATTTCCCACATTTTACGAACTTCATATCAATGTACAAAAATAGTCTAAAGATAATATTGCTACAAAAATCGTATCCTACTGAAATATTAGGTGGTGTGTTCCTGTCTTTTGTAACATAGTACTGGTCATATATTTTACCATTGAACCTTGCACTAATTCGTTGTTGTGTTGATCTTTTGTCCACTGAACATTGCACGTTTGTTCTTACGGCAGTGTACTAGGACTACACATCAGTGTCATCGTTGTAGTGCATGTAGCCCTAGGGTTGAGGCTGGTGGCTTTACTAAGGGAATAATAGGCTATGTTTTGTATCGGGTGAACACGAGAGTTTTTTGTATGCCTTCTTAGAGAACAGTGTTATACTTCTGTTATGGTAACCGGATGCCAGGCACTTTCAGGACTCAAGAATCTATAAAACGAAAAAACAAAATGTTAGAAAATCATATGTAAGTTTGAAAACAACATTGAAGATATCTACACATAAATGTTTGATACTCGGGCATGATTTCAGGCAAGAACGATATTCCAATTCCAATGAAGTTCATGTCGAGAAGAAGCAAACATACAACTCATTCCTTAATACAACTACTAATAGCTATACTAATTGTCCCCACCAAATAACCGTGTAAATGATGGTCTCGTCAGATGATAGGACAGGCTCAATCTAGTTTATGTATTGTTCGATAATAGTCTTTTGAAGTCTTACTGGAGTTGGCTTTAGTATCTCACATCTATGGGTGGTAGTTCTTTGGAGATGTTTTCGGGGAAGACAGTTCGGGAGATAGGCTGCAATGAGAAAGGTTGATATAAGAGCCAAAGAAAAACACAAAAGAACTCGTAAATGGACATCAGAAGCCATGGGAACATTGAGATGCTATTGTTAGAGAAGATGAGAGATGAAACTCTGTAGTAAAGTAATTCTAACATAGCTATTGAGCGAACGACTCCCGATAACATAGGTATTGAAGCACTTAGTTGTATATCAAATATATACCTTGTTAACTGAAGAAAGTTCTCCCCATGCTGCTTCAGAGAAGGAACTGGGCAATGAGTATTTTAAGCAGAAAAAGTATAACGACTCCATTGATTGCTATTCAAGAAGCATTGCTTTATCTCCAACTGCAGTAGCTTTTGCAAATAGAGCCATGGCATACCTAAAAATCAAAAGATATGAAGAGGCTGAGAATGACTGCACAGAGGCCCTCAATTTGGATGATCGCTACATAAAAGCCTACTCACTTCGTGCAACTGCCAGAAGGGAACTTGGAAAACTTAAAGCATCCCTTGAAGATTCAGAGTTTGCTTTGAGGCTAGAACCTCACAACCAAAAACTTAAAAAGCAGCACGCGGAAGCAAAAGGTCTTTATGATAAAGCGCAAAAAGGAGCTAGCACACTCAAAGCGGGTCATATTGAGGCTGTACCTCCAGTGAACTTACCAAAGCTGTTTGGAAACGCCTTGTCTACCCTAGTACTGATTGACATTGTGAAGTGTGTCGCCACATTTTTCATGGAGGACACTGAGCTATCCATTGGATATCTAGAGAATCTTACGAAGGTTTAACGGTTTGAAATGATCATCATGTGTGCCTCTGCCACAGACAGGGCTGATCTTCACAACATATGGGAGGGAGTATTCTCACATGAGGCAGTTCCCATTGAGTACGTGGAGACCATAAATAAGCTGCGTTCCAGGTACTTCCCCAGAGGAGTTTGATGCAAGTCCCATAGGAGTCCACTGCTTGCTCTTGAGAATTTCATCCGGAATGATGCGACGAACTGCGGAAAATATGTCTCATCTCTGTGATTGTACAACTTCTCTATATAGTTGTGCGATGTCAATATACTTGTAGCTATAATGTATCGAACAAGTTCATATAGTACCTTCTATTGTAGTTAATGTGAAGATTTCCTTGCCTTTCTCATCGGGTCTTTTTTAAGAGCATTAGTAGTCCTGATTGGTGGTGTGGAAAAATAGTGGGCAGTGTTTACACTTTGTTTTGAGAGGTTACAGTGCGAAAGTGCATGCAGACTGGCACATTGTATTCCGTGTTTGACACGGACCAACTTAAATTCAAGCTTGGCACGTGCGGCACTCGAGACACCTGTCCCAAGTAAGCCTAATTACTCTTCTCTATCAATTATTTAGCAACACAACATCACAAAACATCACATAATCTCAACGCATCACAAAACTGAACAAAGGGTCTTTGAAGGCATCATTTCATTCAAATATCAACACTATTACAAAGCACTATTACAAGCTTAAATTCCTTCTTGGTGTATCGAGACTAGTCCTCTACATATATATGAATTGGAAAACAGCTAAGTTCTAAAAGAAACATCAAAAGTGGAGACGAAGCGTACTCCCCCATTTTCCTAAGCTAACCTTTACAAAAATAAATGAAAATTTGTACAATGCTCTTTTACAACCTAAGGAACCTATATACAAAGCCTGGGCGTCACACTCTCTCCCACTCAGCTTGGAGACGCCCTCGTCGACTTTTTCTTCTGCTTCCACATCTGTCTGTTCTCTTTCCTCTCTTGCTTGGACTCAGTCTTCCTTAGTCGGACCAGAAGGGGATGAGAATCTTGGTGCTCCCAGCTGGCTTCAGTATCTGGCAGATCCTTCCACTTCACAAGGTACTCATAAACTTCCTCTTTGGTGTCCGGATCAACATGGGTGACTCTGTGATCAAGAACACTCTCTGGAACTTCGCTAGAGCTTACTGGCTTGAGCGGAACATGAGGCCTGACGGTAGTTCTGCTTGGATCTTCCTTATCTTGGTGGTAAGGCTTTAGAGTACTGGCATGAAACACTGGATGGATGAAGCGAAGGTGGGAAGGTAATTGAAGCTTGTAGGAACCTTCCCAACTTTACCAATGATTGGCATCGGACCAATGTACTTGGATACTAGCCCTTGGTGTATTCTGCCACCTCGCTGCTTGAGGTGGGATCTCTTGATCAGAACAAGGTCCCCAACTTGAAAAGAATCTGGTCGTCTCTTCTGGTCGGCCCACTTCTTCATTCTGGCTGACGCTTTCTCTAGAGAGGCCCGGGCAATATCTGTATTTCTCTGCCATTCTTTTGCAAACTGGTAGGCTCTCGGAACACTTCCTTGTAATCGGCGGCCACCGTGTGCGGCGTGAGGGGCTGCTGTCCTAACAGTATCTCGGAAGGACTCTTGTTGGTGGAGGAACTCTTCTGCAGATTAAAGCAAAACTGTGCTACATCCAAAAGTTCGGCCCAGTCCTTCTTGTTCACCCTGACAAAGTGCCGGAGGTACTCTTCTAACATTGCATTGAAGCGTTCTGTCTGACCATCTGACTGTGGATGGTTACTGGTTGAGAAGTTGAGAGTGGATCCCAGTAATCTAAATACTTCCCTCCAAAACTTCCCAGTAAATCTCGGATCTCTATCGCTGACAATGTCCTTTGGCACGCCCCAATACTTTACAACATGCTTCACAAAGAGACGCGGTTTTCTCTGCCGTACAAACAATTGGAGTCGGAATGAATGTTGCATACTTAGAGAACCGGTCGATGATCACGAGTATGGAACCATACCCTTTCGTCTTGGGTAACCCAGAGATAAAGTCCATAGAGACGCTTTCCCAAGGTCGAGTCGGCACGGGAAGTGGTTCCAGCAATCCAAGTGGCAAATCCCGATCAACTTTGTCTTGCTGGCAAATGTGACAAGTCCGCGTATAATCCATCACTTCATTCTGATCATTTGGCCAATAGTACCCCCTGTGTAGCAAGGATAGTGTTCTCCCCCAGCCCGGATGGCCTGCCCAAAGAGTATCATGGCACTCCTTGATTAGCTCCCGCCTTATCCTGCGAACCGAGGAACATAAAGTCGTTGTCCCTTCGTGTATAAAAGACCATCTTCCACCCAGAACCGTCTTGTCTTCCCCTGTTTCACCAAGTTAATCATGGCCTGGGTCTGAGGATCCACCGCTAACCCTTCGCGGATCCTATCATGGAGGGCACTGGTAACATAAGAGTGAGACTGTTCGGCAGCGTAGAGGTGGCCGCAAGTTCAGCCTTACGGCTTAATGCATCCGGCACATTGTTCATCCTCCCTGGCTTGTGCTCGAGATCTAAATCAAACTCGGCTAGAAACTCTTGCCAACGGGCCTGCATCGAGGTCAACTTCTTCTGTGTAAGGAAATGGCTTGCCGCACGGTTATCGGTCTTCACCAGAACCTTCATTCCCAACAGATAGTGTCGCCATACTCGTAGGCAATGCACAATAGCAAGGAGTTCCTTCTGCTGGGATGAATACCTCCTCTCGGTATCGTTCAGCTTCCTGCTTTCGTATGCCACTGGATGTCCCTCTTGTAACAATACTCCACCGATAGCAAAATCAGACGCATCAGTATGTACCTCAAACGGCTTGGTAATATCTGGCAAGGCTAAGACCGGATTGCTAATCACCGCATGCTTCAGATCGTCAAATGCTGCTTGACACTTCTCGACCAAGACCAAGAGAAGTCTTTCTTGAGAAGATCTGTAAGGGGTGCCGCGCGTTCGAATACCCTTCAACGAACTTGCGGTAGTAGTTCACAAGGCCAAGAAAGGAACGCACTTCTGTAACCTCCGTAGGAGCTCTCCACTCCTCAATAGCGCGGACCTTTTCCATATCCATCCGGATCTGTCCTCCGCCAATGACATGTCCAAGAAACATAACTTTTCCTGCGCGAACGAGCATTTCTCCAACTTGACATATAACTGGTTCAGTCGCAAGACTTGGAATACAAGGCGAAGATGTTCAAGGTGCTCTTCCATAGTGCGGCTGTATATGACAATATCATCCAGGTACACCCCACAAACTTGTCGATATATTTCGGAAGAGCTCATTCATAAGAGTACAGAAAGTTGCAGGAGCATTGGTCAGGCCGAATGGCATGACAAGAATTCATATGCCCCATACCGAGTGGAACAAGTCGTCTTTGGTTCATCTCCGGCAACGATCCTGACCTGATAGTAACCCGATCTCAAATCAAGTTTAGAGAAGTACTTCGCAGACGTAAGCTGGTCAAATAAGTCGGCAATGAGCGGTATGGGATACTTGTTCTTCACCGTTACCTTGTTCAGGGCTCGATAGTCGACACAATCGCAAGCTTCCATCTTGTTTCTTCTGAAATAAGACCGGGGCACCGTATGGCGCCTTTGAGGGGCGAATAAAGCCCGATTCCAATAGTCCATCAAGCTGTCTCCGAAGCTCTGCTAGTTCAGGCGGACTCATTCTATATGGTCCTTTCGCAGGAGGCTTGGTTCCAGGGACTAACTCAATCTGATGATCGATAGGCCTTCGTGGAGGTAACACCTTTGGTAATTCTTTCGGCATCACATCCTTGAATTCTGTAAGTACCCGGAGACTTCCGCCGGCAAGGCATCATGATTCTGATCATCTGGCTTTAACCTTAAGGTTGCAAGGTAAGTCAGCTCCCCTCGCCTCAGTCCCTTCTCCAACTGAAGAGCTGATAATAGTCTGCCCTCATCTTTCTGCGTGGACATCTGAATGATTGAGGGATTGTCACCAAAAATCCCTAAGGAGTTAACGAACGGCATCGGCACTGCCTTGTGGTAGCGGAGAAAGTCCATTCCCAATATAATCTTAAAATCATCCAATGTCACAGCGAGAAGGTTAACCTTTCCACTCCACTGTCCCATCTTAACTGGAACCAACTTGGAACACCATGTATCGGCATTGCGGCAGAGTTTACAGCCTTCATCCGGCTAGAATCTTTCACCAAACGCAGTCCCAGACGATTCGCCTCTTGAATGGCAATAAAGCTGTGGGTAGCACCGGTATCAACCATCGCCAAAGTACTCTGCCATTAATACTAAGGTCCACATATGAGTCCCTTCTTCGGCTTAACCTCTGGCAACTGAGTGGTCACGGCATTGAGCAAGTAAAGAGAACCCATATGAGTTTCACCGCCATCATTCCCTGAGTGGTGTCATCGGCTTGGCCCCGTGCGATGCCATTAGCGCATTCAGGGCCGTCTTCTGAGGACACTGATAGGCTTTGTGATTCCCTCCACAAAGAAACACTTCAAGTTCCCGGACGTCCTTGAAACCTGGACGAAGAGGAAGCGCCGCCATTGTTACGCGGCCTGTGGTACTCCCTCCCAGAATTGGAACTCGAGGCACCACCTGCACTTGCTCCCCCACTTCTGTTCTGGCCATGACCTTGGTCTCCCCCACTTCTAGCTTGGTACCCTCCATTCTTTCCCTTGTTGTAATTATTGGAGGATCCCGCTCTTTGTTTGCGACTGGGAACTTGACTGAGACGGAGCCGGTCGACGCTCACCCCACATAGGGGTGTAGTCGTTGATACGCTCAGCGGAGGCCATTGCGGAAGTCAAATCTTGAACCCGTTGCCTCTGTAATTCATTTTGGATCCATGGTTTCAGACCTTCCAAGAAACAAAACAACTTATCCTTTTCAGACATCGCGGATATCTAACATCAAGGCTGAGAACCGCTTCACATACTCCCGGATGTTGCCTGTCTGCTTCAGTTGCCTCAAACTTCTCCGAGCAATGAACTCAACATTCTCGGGTAAGAACTGATTCTTCAGCTCTCTCTTCAAGTCATCCACGTTCCAATAGTACAGTGACCGCTCTGGATCTCAGCATATTTGGTGCGCCACCATAGTTTAGCATCACCGGCGAGGTACATGGTTGCCATCGACACCTTTGAACCTTCGCTATCAGGCCTAACCACATTGAAGTACGTCTCCATATCAAAAAGGAAGTTCTCTACCTCCTTGGCGTCCCTCGCTCCCTCATACGCCTTGGGCTCGGGGACCTTGATCCTGGGCCGGTCTATACCCCGCCGCCAAAGGTGCTGGTTCTCCATTTCCAACAACCTTCACTAGGAGATTTACTTTCGAGGAAAGTTCAGCCACCTGATCCAGAAGAGTAGCCATATTCCCTTCAACCACTCCCTCTAACGTAACGAGACGTTCGCCCACATGGGCCTGATCGTCTGAGAAACCGTCCAATCGTTCCTCCAGAGTCGTCACTTGATCTATAATCCTACTTAGAGCTTGCATCTTATCTTCTAACTGGTCCAACCGCGTTCGAGTATTCAAGGGTCGGGGATTAACGGATGGTCCTCCCACCTGCTGGGCAAGGACCTGGGCGGGGTCAGTAGCATTCGGACCCTCCGCCATCGCAACTAGATCGCTTTCAACTAGATCGCTCTGATACCAACTGACACGGACCAACTTAAAATCAAGCTTGGCACGTGCGGCACTCGAGACGCCTGTCCCAAGTAAGCCTAATTACTCTTCTCTATCAATTATTTAGCAACACAACATCACAAAGCATCACATAATCTCAACGCATCACAAACACTGAACAAAGGGTCTTTGAAGGCATCATTTCATTCAAATATCAACAACTATTACAAAACACTATTACAAGCTTAAATTCCTTCTTGGGTGTATCGAATACTAGTCCTCTACATATATAGGAAATTGGAAAACAGCTAAGTTCTAAAAGGAACATCAAAAGTGGAGACGAAGCGTACTCCCCCATTTTCCTAAGCTAACCTTTACAAAAATAAATGAAAATTTGTACAATGCTCTTTTACAACCTAAGGAACCTATATAAAAGCCTGGGCGTCACAGTGTTTATGTGACGAGAAAATGTCTATTGCTTCAATTTTAATGCCAAAAAAAAAGAAAAAGGTTGAACGAACGACGAAAAAAACTCTGTTACTGGTCTTTAACGTCTGGAAGTTAATTATACTTAGCGTATTATCCCTTTTCTAGTGGTAGTGCTTACTACCAACAGCTCCCTAAGCACAAATTTTACATCATTCCGAGCAAAAGCTTCAAAGCCACACAACCTCATCCGCCAACCTCATTCCGAGCAATATGCATTCAAAAGCCAAGTATAAGGTCATAGCCAAACAGGCCCTGACTACCCATCAGAAATTAATTAATCTCTTACAAAAGATCCCTATGTTAGCCATTATAGATACTAAATTATATCGTACCCACAGGGCATGAGTATCCCTTAAAACCTTGATGTACTATTTCTCATGAAATGAAATACTTAATACTGTTGATGTACTTCATTTATAACTCAATCCATACTCCATCAAAACCAAAAACACAACCATTAAGTCTACATTTTGCAAAAGAGAAATAGAGAGAAATTTTCCTGGGTTTGGCCCTTCTTCTGCAGGGTGGTTTGTAGATGGGAGGAGAGATGAGAGTGTGTGAATGAATAGGGATTTTTTGAAGTATAGAGAGAAGGTGGTTTTTTGGTGGGAAGTTATAGAAGTAGTGGACACATGGCATATATCTATTTAAACAATTACGGTTTTACCTACCTATTTCCTACTTTCAATATCCACTACTCCTTTGGTTTTAGTTATTCTGAGTTGTTACCCTTTTATTTACCTATTTACAAAATTAGAGTGAAAAAAATATGCATCGTTGATCTTTTTATTTTGCCCTCGAGACGAGCGAACGAAAGTTTGTCTTGATACATGTACTCTAGAATGTAATATAGATTGCACATAATACTTGAATAAAAATCTTATACAAAATGCATATAATTTCTATAAATGTAAACGAATAAATCAAAGCCATACAAAGAACATATATTTCTTTCAGAAAAAAAAATAACGTTGATAACCGAGACATACCTTTTTCCCTAGAATCCCTTTGAAGATATTTTTCAGCCGAAATAGGCTAAAAAACTTGGATATTATGATCAGGAAATTTTTTATGATAGTTGGAGATGGATTTACTTCTTCCTACATGAGTGCTGACTCCCAAAAGTTATGGTCACTGGCCATTAAGACGCGGGTAGCCTGCATCAATGTCTTGTCATGAGGTGAAGCTGGTAAAAGTGGCAACCTGTATAAAAGTACATGATTGAATTTTCAAAAAAATTCAAATTTCCCAATACCATCTAAAAGAAGGGATAGGAGATTAAATTGCACCTCTTGGTAGACCTCTGCACTGAACTTGTGCTCCCTCTGCTACTCATTTAGAATATCTAAAATGTTATTTACACGTGATCATCATTATGTCGTGAATTATCTCTCCAGAAACTAAAACCGTGTTACTGTGTAAAGATATTTTTTTCTAAGAAAAATTATAAACTTTTACTGAAAAAAAGTTTTTATGGAAAATAATTTCATGAAAATATCTCTTAAAACACTAAATAAAAAAACGATAAATAAAATCCACTCCCCGAGTTTTGAATACCAAGTGGGTTTTTCAGGATTATCAATTTCTTCATGAACCAAACACTAGGGAATTGGTTTTCAGGAGTATCACTTTTCATTTTTTTCATTCTCCATGAACCAAAAACAACCTAAATAGTCTAGAAAGCTCTGTTGACGTTTAAATTTTAGTTTCTAAGGAACAAACCTTGCCACCATCATTAATCCCAAAAAAATTGATAAGCCTTGTCGTTAATTAGCTTCAGACCTCATACATAGGCAAAAATGTCCCAAACATGTGACCTGCATATCCATATTCAACATGAAAAACATGAGCATGGCTCCTTCTAGCAAGTAGATCCTAAGTAAGAAAAATTATTTGTGAACGTCATAGAGTTAGAAAGGTGTTTGTGCCTATATGCTATGAAAGGAATCAGAGATGACTAAACCACCTTCAGTGGGTTAGAGGTTTCCTGTATGAAAGTTTAGAAAACTTGGATGTTAGACATTTCTAGTGTGCCTTAGAAAAACATGCTACTTTGTCCAAGAAATTGACCGAAAGCTCTCTGGAACTCAGCGACGATACAAAACCTACCAAGTATTATGCTTGAGAAAATTGGGGTAAAATTTTCTGGCTTGCCAGGCCTAGTATCTCCCACTACAAGCCTTTATTAAATATCTTTAAGAATGTCTAATTAACTAACTTGATACGATGCATGAGTGTTTGTTTAGAATGTGATGTTTATTGTAACTGAAGATTTTCAAATAGGCCAATCTCGTCAAATACTTGCTTTTCGTCTCTCTAGTCTTAATATTGAAGAGATGGACGCCCTTGAGAAAAGAACCATAACAGTTGGGATCTCATGGGCAAATGCCAAATGGTGATGAATTATGAACCTGAATCATATGTCGGACAATTGGAAGAGTTGTCCTATCCATCCCTATTGTGTTGTTGTTTTAAACTATGATAATGCAGAACTCCTATCCATCCCAATGGGTTGTTGTTGTCAAATGGGGAGAAGGAAATTCTATTGCTATAATTGCTTTTGATAGAGCACTCCTTCCTTGTGTTGAAAATAATGGCTTTTAGAGACAACAGGAACGCCGCCCAAGCACTCTCTAGACTATCAACCCAGTGATGATTGAAACTACTTCTAGACTAGTCCTACCCATTGATTTTGTTTTTCAGGCCTCTAGAAGTGCAAGTCAGATCGGGGATTCATCCTCATTTTATGTATGGCTCACTTACGGTAGAGGTTATAATAGTCTTATAGAGGTATTCTGAGGGATCATAAAAGGGACTGCATTTTTCCTGGTACAAGGAGAGAGAAGTCAGAGACAATATTCTACTATGAAATGACTGCCACTAGTATGTGTTGAATTTGGTATTATGCGACTCCGGATTGCAACTGATTCAACCCAAATTCAGGCCTGCTGGCTGCTTGAGGAGCTTTCAATCTGCATAATACTAAGCTTGACGTATATATGTGTCACACCCCAAGCCTCACAAAGAGTTACCGATCTGCTATTATCCTCAGCTTGGATATGTTCAGTAACTTCAGTTGAGTCTGAAAATAATTACACGTGTTAATCTTTTTTCTCCAATTCGCCTAAATTGGAAGTAATAACCACTATCACCCGAAACACTGTTTTAGACCCAGTATGATCACAGATCGCTGCACACTTAGCAAGCTATAATCAGAGCAGGAATTGTTCTTGATTACGATAACAGAGAAATTAGTGAATCGACGGATTCTAGTTCTTGTGACTTAGAATAACAAGATTTTGGTAAGTCAATAATATGGTTGCTTTCCAACTATCTCAAAAGCGAATTATTCTCCTTAAAAATTTGATTCCAGAACGTAGAAATAACCAAATTGCGTTGTAAATTTTCAACATGCTCGGTTCTGCGACCAATAGTATATATAGGTCTCAGTCACTAAACTTGTAGGACATGAAAATGTAGAAGATTGGGAGGGTCGAAGAAGATCTATAACTTCGAGTATATATTAGTTAGTTTCAATTTTGGTTCCTTAGTATGATATCGGAATATTCTACGAAAAAGAAATGCTATGAAGTCGTAGGAATTAATTCCCGCAAGACCATGACATATTCTACTTTGCTCCAAGTTGTGTTAAATCTGATATGGAATCACTAACGATTGGAAACCATTTGAAAGAATACCATTCTTTCAACAGCGAAGGGAAGACGTTATAGCCATAATTCAACAGCAAAGAAAAGTAATGTAGAGGAGTGAATAACTTTGCTTTCTAGGAGGACCTTTCTAACAAAAAATCATGAAATAAGTCTTCATATACCAATTACTATCCTAATGGAGATGGGGGTGAAATCAATTACCTTCAATCACAGTTGATACTACGATAGATGTTGATGATGATATCGTCCAACCGAATCCACAGATGTTATTGAAAACAATACGCTTGGGATTCAACCTTTAGAGAAAGATGAAGAGGAATTTAGGTATGAGAGATGTGGACATACGTAGGTTTGATTTAGACTAAATAGCCGAGTTACTAAAATATCCATAATTTCGTATTGATAATTACTAAAATACCTCTTTTTTTTATTTCGTAGTGGAGAAAATTTAAATTTCGATCATCTAACGGCTGTGTTATAAACTAAAACATATATTTTCTTCAACATGTGTAGGGTAGGGTGATCAAAAGCCGAGATAATTACTAAAATACGTGGCGTGGAATTCCATTTTTACCCACCGTTTCAAAAGGTAATTACGACTTAGATGCTTATTTTAGATGAGATTTGGTACATACGAAATATGGGCATTTTAATATTAAATAAATTTGAGAGTAGACTAAATAACTTTATATTTTCCTCAATGTGTAGGGTAGGGTGATCAACAGCCGAGATTTATTCTCATGGCATAGCTATTCTTTTAGTAGTATAGATGATAGATGTGGTGGTTTTTAGGTTAGATGGTTTTTATTTTCTCTCATATTATGATTTTTCTTTTTGTAGCTGAAGATGGGGATAGTAAGGATGGCACGAATGAGGATAGCGAGGGCCGAGGAGGAGGATAATGAGACCGTGAAGAGGAGGATACCGAAGAGAAGGATTTGCCTGCGTCTGGGGGAGAAAAATATGATGATCAGTTTGAGGAAACCGTCACGGTAATCCCTGTAATGCCGGAGAGTGGCGAACACTAGTGGGGGAGTCAATAGGTAAAATTGAAACAAAAGAGATGAAACGGAAGAAACGTATATGTGTAGGAACACCACACTACATCATGACAAACCTACATGTCCCACGATTCTCGTAAAGAAGGCAAGTGATGCACGTAATCCTTTAATATTATTTTTTTCTTCTCTTTGCTTTTCAAATCCCCCGTCCCCCGTCCCCCGTCCCCCGTCCATTGGGTACTTATTGTGGTTGTTCTTTAGATGAGTTTCAGTCTCTAATATCTGATTTTCCTTTTGCAGCTGAGATGGAGATAGTTTATTGTGCAAGGAGGATAGTAAGGTTGTGACGAGGCGGATAACGAAGACAATGACGATTTACCTGCGTCGGAAGGTGTAAAATCTGATGAGGACCATGATGGTCGGAAACTTTTAGACATGTGGCAGTTAATGCAGTTGCAGTGGCGGGACAAGTGCCGAAACCAATACCAAATAAAAAATAGAACAAAGAATGTGTGCAGGATGTAAATCGGTGGTGTCATGACAAATGCACCTGCACTGAAATCACAGGTGTGCCACTCTTAAGATAGCTCTGAAGAAGACTCCGGAGCTGATTCCGATGACAGGGAAGGAAACGATGAGGAGTGATTTCAATTTATTTCATTTTTATTTGACAATAATATTATGTTTAGTATTGAGCAACTTTTGGATGTCAGTCATGGATTTGTATTTTTTGTTAAACACGTTCAAACTTCTCAAGTTATTGTGTTTGTGTGAGGGATATGGCCTTAACGTAGGTGGTGTTTGAGATGAAATAAAACTCAGTTTTCGTGGTATCAAGTACGAAATTGGACATTTTCGTTACCGTTACATGAAGTTGTACTGTTGTGTTTCAAATAAACAACCTTTAACAGACATAAAATATTCACCGAAGTAGAACACATAGAAGTCACAAATTAGGGATGTAAGAAGCAGAAATACAAGATCACCAAGTACTCCAATAACAGTCAAGGATAGAAGAATGTAAACATTAGACAATTAGTGAATAATACATTTATACCAATATGTGTTTCAGAACAATAAGTCACGTCTGC
Source organism: Kingdonia uniflora (assembly GCA_014058105.1). NCBI lineage: Eukaryota > Viridiplantae > Streptophyta > Magnoliopsida > Ranunculales > Circaeasteraceae > Kingdonia > Kingdonia uniflora. The sequence goes on from JACGCM010001035.1 coordinate 18,240, forward strand.
TGTATCAGCGTCTAAGCCTGCGTCTACCACAACTTTTCAAATTTAGCAGAACGAGCTTCCCAATCCCATAGCCAATTAGCTTCAATGAAATCGTCGCTAAGCTTCAAGTCTTGTTGTGCTCTCCACACCTCCGATATTGGGGGTAGCGCGGCCCAGGCAGCGGAAGCAAACGTATAAAGTGTTGATCTTGTTCATCGCCCCATCATCCCAATCCAAATATATTTTGTCTTCTCAAACATTGATGCCCATCTCTCTTGTCGCTCATGTGCTCCCCGTGAAGCTTAAGCGCAGAAAGGTTAATCCCATATTGGGGGCTATGAAGATTACTGGTCTGTTATGATGAGTAGCGACCAAGTACAACCATTCACCTTCTGAACCGTCTGGGAGAGAATGGACACACAAGCTTTGACCCCACTGTAGGGTTGCACACCCCTTGATTTGGTACTGGCTGAATACCCGCTGCCAATACTCTTCTAACTGTGTCCTTGGAGAAGTTCTAACAGCTCCTTCTCGTCTTTGTACCTGGATTGGTTGTTGTAAATCTTTTGAGCGACAACCCAAATGCACAGTTGCCTTCTCGCAAGACATCTAGAAGGGCACTTTTCTAAAAATTGTAAACAACGGTTGGAAGATGTTGCGCTTCAAATTCGTTTTCGCGGATACATTTGATACCTTTATCTCAAGAAGTTCTCGCACTGCCACCGATGCTAGTTGAAGCTCCTGATACTTCCCACGTGGTCCGTCTGCAAGGGTACCAAGAAGTTCATTTAGTATTATAACAATCTCTTCATTGGTTGGTTGCTATGGCTTCTTAGGTGGGTGTAACTAGATAACCTTTTGAAGATCATTCTACCAATTCTCATGTGGAAATAGCAAAAGAATTTCTTAATTAGAAAGGATTTCAATATTTATTGTCGGCTTCTAAGATTTAATGTATATTGAATGCAACGAAAAATACATTTCCGTTACCACTTGGTCACGAAATCCAATTGTAGGTGAGCAAAAAACGGAAGAAACCGAGAAACCAAATCAAACCGATCCGAACCGAACATAATGGTTTGGCTTTTGGGGCTTCAGTTTCGGTTTCGATTCCTCAATCAAGGAACCGAAAGTATTCGGTTTTGGTTTCAATTTCTCCATAAGAGGACCGACGAAAACCGAACCAAACCGAGAATAAACATATTAGTAAACAAAACTCTAAATGTAGTTTAACCCTTCATTACTCTATATTTTTTTTAATACCAAAATGTAGTATTATCAAGTAAATGTTTGACTTAAACACAATTTACAAGTTTTAATGGAATGCAACCGAGAAACCGAACCAAATCGATCTATTTTTCGGTTCGATTTCGGTTTCGGTTCCTCCTATTTATTTCGGTTCGGTTCGGTTTCGGTTTGGTTTTATAGTGGTGGGTTTTCGGTTTTTAATTTTAGGAACCAAAGTTTTGGTTTCGGTTTGGTTTTATACAAAACCAATCAAACCCGACCCATGCTCACCCCTATCCAATTGTTTCGCTACCATAACTTGTAGTCTCTATTCGAGGTAACGAAAAACACATTTTCGTAACCAAGTAATCTTATTTTTCGTCACTAAATAACATTACTTCCATTTAGGTATTACTTAGGTAATGAAATCCTATTATTTCATTACCAATGGAGTCACGAAAAACATAACTCCCCTTAGCAAACTCATAAAAGGGTATGTAATAAAACTCACCATTCGTGGTGTCTTCGAATGCATAAATGGACCCTTTCCTTGTAATTGAATCCCTTGCCAAATCTTATAAAAAAATATATCTAAAGGTGAACACATACCACCGCATCGTAATCAATCTCAACTGTGTGACTTCTGCTGGAGGCCCTCATTCTATAAATGAAGCAAATAGTAAGTACTAAAATGGATAGCTAGCTTTTATGTCAGTATTCAGAACAGCTGGATTTGGCAAGCAAAAAATACCTCTTGCTCCTTTTCGGAGAGTACTGCTTCTAATTCATTGATGACCTTGAACTTCGCTGCTGCTAAAGACATCAGTAAAAAATCCCAATTTGGGTATGCTAAAATGAACAATTTTTATTCCAATACATCAAGATGGATCAGTTCGGATAATTGGATGACTTTTTCATGACTTTTAGGGCTTACAAGAGTGCCTGTCTGAAACGTTGGTTCGCTGGACGGGTTACCGAATAACGACTTTGCCTCCTCCAACTCCGCCTCCCTTCGCAGAAGTTCTAATTTGAAATCTGATATTTCTGCTTTCCTTTGTAGAAGTTCTGATTTCAATTCTTCAATTTCAGCCTTCAGGTCTCGGTCTCTGGAATCTTGGCAATTTCAGCAGCTCCACCTACATTGCCTAACTCCATTGAGGGATCATTTATGCGTCTTTACTTCCTTTGGCAACGTCGAGGACACATTTCCACTGAGACAGTTTACAACCTCTAGTAATGGATCCCTCTATTCAAAAACAAATATAACCGTAGACATCAGAATACACCTACTACCTTTCCCAGTATTTGAACATAAAACTATTGTATTATCTTTCCCTGAAGATCTGCAAGCTGTCTCTACAAACTCTTTACTTCCCACTTCATATCTTCTTTGAACGCTCTGCATTCAATCCTCATCTTACTCAGCTACAACGCCACACTGTCACCCGCGGGATCGGATCATGGAAAGAGTCCTGGAAGTACGAAGTGCCGAGCGAGATTGTGTAGCAGTCATATCCAACCTTTGGTTATCCAATGCAGTGACCTGTGTATCCGGCACTATGGCACCAACCGTAGCAGTATTTTGTGGTTCCGGCTGAGGGGCCCACCACCGCTGGCGCGATCGTTTGAGGATTGAAATGGTTGTGAACCAGGGCATGTAATCCTCCGTACAATTTGTTTACCTTGCAACATAGACGTACCTCTCATTGCTTCTTTCAACACAGCCTGTTTCCATTTGTTGCCAGAGAAGAAGTCGGACCACTCATACACTACTTTGTAATGCTTCGCCTTGTTTTTAATTTCCTGGTCAAGCGCGGGGTAAACCGGATTCGTGGGGACACGTTGGACATGTCCTAGTTGGCGTACTACTCTACCTGGGTTGCAGGGCTTAACGTGATCTGGGAACCGGCATCCCCCCTAAACCAGTTCACCTCATTGGCTTTGCCCCCTCTGTCCTGCCATCGACATAGGGGTCCC
>JACGCM010000862.1:0-57305 GCA_014058105.1 Kingdonia uniflora
TATGTGGAAACGGCATATTGAGCTACCCTGATCCGCTACAGGACAGGTGTGCTTTCCATACCTCGCGCGCGTCGCGAGAGATTACGCTGCAGGGATTATTGAGGGAACCTTCAGCGTTGTTGCCTATACCGAATACATATTCAATGACCCCTCACGAGTATCCAGGATTATCCGGATGTCGCTCTAGCATCCGTGGGTTGTATGCCACTGGCGCGCCGCGCCCGTGAAGATGGCTGGTACACGCCACCGCGAGTCCGTGTACGCCGCACGGTCCCTTATTCCGCTGCACTCCGGGAAATGTAGAGGCTGTCCCGGGCTGGGCCGTGACAATCTCTCCTATATAGAGAGTATGATGTAACCTAAATATTTAATTCAATAATAGTTTTTTTTTCTCTCTAATCTATTTCTACATTGTGTCAGAGCGAGTTACCCTCGTTCAACACCCTCGTTAATCGTTCATGTTGGTCTGATTCACGCCGCCGCTCTCTCTCTCCTTTGTTTTTAAGAACGACGATTATCACTATCTCTCTGGTAGCGTTGTTCTGATCGCAACCTAAGCTTCCGCAATTATTTTTTTTGTTTTTTGGATCGGTCGGGAGATGCAATAGATGCTGATCTGAATCTCAGATCTATTTGGTTATTTTGAGGTAATCGATCACAATAGCTATCGGGGATGAGCGAGTTCGAGTTCGACCGTTTCTTCGATGGAACGAGTGAAGTGTTCAGTCCTCAACTCTGTTCATGATAATCTAATTTGAAGATTACATCACAGCTATTAGATGGCTTGAATTATGTTCGATGGGCACAGTCCGCGAAATGTTTGGTGGTGGCCGTGGAAAGATAGGGTTTCTTCTTGGCAAAGAAAAAGAACCTGCAGAATCAAATCCGAAGTATGCAAAGTGGTTCTCGGATGATTCGATGGCAAGAACTTGATTGATTAACTTTATGCAGTCGACGATCTCCGCTGGATACTTATTCACAAGCAATGCATATCTGATTTGGGAATCACTTCGTAAGGTATATTCTCAGCGAGAGAATAATGCTAGGATCTTTCAACTTTCCAATGAGATTGGGAATTTAAACAGGGTACTCAGACTTTGGGGATGTATTATGCGAGACTCGATTGAGTTGGGAAGAATTATCTCGTTATGATAGCTCATCGAGTGGCCAGCTAGCACACCAAGTGAAATTGTTCCTATTCCCACCTACGGCAGCAGAGATTTATGCAAAGATTGTGGAGAAGACTCGGGTGCTTCAGTTTCTTGTGGGGGCTCAATCCCGACTTTGAGTATGCACGAGTTCATCTACTTGACAGGACTCCTTTCCCAACTCTTGAGAGGTACACGCATATTGTATTCTCCGATCAGAGTCGTCGGTCACCTATGCCTCCTGTCTCTGGGATCCCTTCAGAGACTTTTGCTATGGCTATTCGTTATGCTTATCTAGCACCCCGTCAGTTCCTTTACAAACTTCGCATACATCATTACCTAGCCTTTCTCTGTTACCAGCGGATTTCGGTAACTCTCGCCCCTAAGAAAGAAGTGTGATTTGTGGTAAGTAGGGGCATCTAAAGACAACTTGTCATACTTTACACGACGTCCTGCTGGTTATCAACCAGCCCATCTCAGTCCTTAGCACACTTATCTACCGACTCTAGTGTACTAGATTCTTCGGCCTTTAGTGCTCTCTCTCAGGATGAAATCAACAGGTTCCGACAATTCTCTATATGTCTTCTACACTGGCAGCTTTCATACAGGTAACTTCACATCTGCAAATAGTGTTTCTGCATCTCCAACTTCGCTTTGGATTATTGACTCGGGTGCAACCGATAATATGACTGGTATGTCTTCTCTTTTCCGGTCTTATGCTTCTAGTTCATGGCGACGAACTGTTCGTCTTGCCAATGGAACTGAGACTCCTATTGCAGGGAAAGGTTGTATCCCGATTATATTCTCTTCTTTACCTGATGTCCTTCTGTCCCTCAGTTGGATACTAATCTTCTTTCTGTTAATAAAATTACCATAATAAAAACTGCAGTATAACCTTCTTTCCTGATTATGTTGTTTTTCAGGATCTGGGTCACGGAAGATGATTGGCAGTAGACGTGAAGAGGGTGTCTTTATTTTCTGGATGGACATGTCTCTTCTATTTCTCCTCAGGCTCTCCAGTTAAAATCTGTCTAATAGTGAGAATATAAAGCGGGTGCACGTTGGCGTTACCGCTTGCCATATTTCCTTTAAGTATATTATTTGTTTCCGTCTTTCTTCTCTAAAGTATCCATGTCTGACTTGTCTTGTGAGACGTGTGAACTAGCTAAACATCGTTGTAGCATGTATCCGTTGAGTATTAATAAACTTCTTGTTTTTATACTGTGCATTCGGATGTTTGGGGTTCTGCCCCAGTTACCTCTAGTTTAGGATTTCGTTATTTTGTGTTGTTGATTGACAATTTTTCGAGGTGTACTTGGGTTTATTTGATAAAATCCAAAGATGAGGTTTCCTCTATTTTTCAGACATTCACCGCAATGGTTCGTACTCGGTTTGGGAAAACTATTAAAGTTTTTGTTCCGATCAAGGTGGGGAATTTATGTCCAAAGGTCTTCGTAAATTCCGCAATGTCAATGGCATGAGCATCAAATTTTTAATACGAAACTCTGCAACAAAGGGTAAATCAGAAAGGAAAAATCGTCATATTCTTGATCTTGCTCGTGCTATATCAATTGGCATGAATGTCCCCTCGCGTTTTTGGTCTAACGCTGTTCTTACAGCTGTGTTCTTATCGACCGGTCTCCGTCTCGAGTTCTTGGTTTTCGCACCCCGTATTATATTCTTTATCCTGATCGTTCCGTTTTTCAGATTCCACCTCGTGCTTTTGGGTGTGTATGTTTCGTCCCAGTCAGTGGGTCAACCTCTAAACTAGATCCTCGTGCCTTGAAATGTGTATTCCTGGGTTACTCTCATGCTCAGAAGGGTTATAGGTTTCCATCCCTCATTCCCGTCGTAATTTCACCTCTATGGACCTTACTTTATTTGAACATGATCCGTTCTTTACGGGCGGTTTCTCTCTCAGGGAGAGTGTTTTCCAGCTCGTCCTCTTCCTTTAGAAGATTTATCTTCTCCTCCTTCAGATCCACTTCCGTGAGTGTTCCATGTGAGTCTGCAATCCCACCTTTAGTTTCACCTTCAGTTTCACGTCCTTTACAGGTTTATACTCGACGACATCTAGGATGCCAGCCTCCTACACCATACTGCCAAACATCATCTGTAGCTCCAGGTTTGTCACCTGCCATCGATTCACCTTTATCAGGTATTGAGCCTTTCCTACCGCTTCTATACCAGTTACTACTGATGATGATTCACCTGTTTTCATAGTGATGATGATAGACCGATTGCTATTCGGAAAGAGAAGCGTAATGCAAGGAAGCCTGATAGATATTCAGATACATGGGTTTATTCTATCGTTGATTATACTTCAGATCATCGTTTTATTCCTACTTATAGAGCTTTTCTAGCTTCTCTTTCTTTAGTTGATATACCACGTACAGTGGCAAATGCGTTAGCCAAACCTTATTGGAAGGCTGCGATGTTAGAAGAATTACATGCATTGAAGATCAATAATACCTAGTCATGGTTACCCTCCCGCATGGACGTACATCAGTCGGATGCAAATGGGTGTTTACGGTTAAAGAAAATCCAGATGGAACGGTAAGCAGGGTACAAGGGCGGTTAGTTGCCAAGGAGTATGGCACAGATACATGGTATTGATTATCAGGAGACGTTTGCTCCTGTGGACAAGATGAATACTATTCGAATCATCTTTTCTATTGTTGCGTCGAAATCTTGGCCCTTTCCAGATGGATGTAAGAATGCATTCTGAATGGAATATTGCAGGAAGAGGTCTAAATGTCTCCACCTCCAGGTTTTCGTCCTGCTTCTACTTCTAGCTTGGTATGTAAGCTAAAAAGTCATCTAGGGATTAAGCAGTCTCGTCGTACATGGGCTGATACATTGGTACTACTATGATTGACTTTGGTTATGTTCCGAGTAATGTTGTCCATACTTTATTTCTTTGACATTCTGGTGAAAATTGTTGCATTGCTTGTCTATGTTGACGATATTATTATACAGGAGATGATATCAGGGTATTAGTGACCTGAAGTCTTACCTCTGTACCCGCTTTCAGGTGAAGGATCTCGGTCGCTTGCATTTTCCTTGGGATTGAAGTTGCTCGTTCTAGTTCGGTATTTTCATCTCTCAGAGAAAGTACATTTTGATCTTCTCTCTGCTTTAGGACAGCTTGCGTGTCGTCCTGCTGATACACCTCCAGAACTGAATCATCGTCTGGCAGACTTTGAGGGGGAGTTATTGGGAGACATTGGGCAGTACCAGCGGCTTCTGGGAAACTCCTCTATCTTTCTTACCCGTCCTGATATTGCATATGCGGTAGAAGTTCTTAGTCAGTTTATGCACAAGCCGTGTCATCCCCATCTCTAGGCAACTATTCGTGTTCTTCGATATCTCAAGGTGTGTCCTGGTCGTGGCGTTTTATTTCGAGATCATGGTCATTCTCGAGTCGAGGCTTGAACAGGTGCTGACTATGCAGGTCATTATCCGATCGTCGCTCCACTTCTGGGTATTGTACCACTATTGGTGGCAATTTGGTTACATGGCAGAGTAAGAAACAAGATGTTGTTTCAGGTCCAGTGCAGAAGCCGAGTACAGAGCCATGGCTCAAGGTGTTTGTGAGTAATATGGCTTAAGCATCTTCTACAAGAGCTCCGAATATCGGTATCACTTCCTATGACGCTCTATTGTGACAACAAATCTGTTATTAGCATTTGGCTAATCCAATGCAACATGATCGTACCAGGCAGGCACATTGAGGTTGATCGGTACTTTCTGCATGAGAAGTCTGGACAGATTCAGACTCTCTATGTTTCTACTTCGCAGCAGCTTGCAGATTTTCTCACGAAGGCCGTTAGTAGCAGATTATTATTAGATGTTTTGTCCAAGCTGGGCATGCGCGATATTCATGCTCCAGCTTGAGGGGGAGTATTAGCAAGGTTATTTTATGTTATTTTAGTCCCACCTTGGTTATTCATAGAAGTAGTTTACTATCTCTCTTATATATAGAGAGTATTATGGAACCTAAATATTTAATTCAATAATAATATTTTTCTCTCTCTAATGTATTTCTACACATACCTAAGAATGTGAGTCTTTTTCTTGCTCAAAATGGAACTGTGTCGGACTCTGTGCTTTGCAATCCAAGGGAGAAGGATCTTAGAGTTTGGAAGCCAGATCTTGAAGGTCTCTTCTCTGTGAGGTCTGCGTATAATACCTTTAGGTCGAAGAGAGATCATCCTTAGTGTGTGAAGTTTGTGTGGAACAACCATATTCATCCTAGGCTTGGCTCTTTTGCGTGGAAGTTCTTCTGCAATGCTATCTCTTCGGATGGTGCTGTTAGAAGAAGGAAGGTTCCAGTGGTTTCCATTTGTGTTTTTGTAGGAACGACTCAGAATCGGATGAGCATCTCTTCTTGCATTGTCATGTTTCAGTGGGGTTATGGGGGTGGATCAGGGGGATATTTGAGGTCCCAGATTCTGGTGTTACTTCTTGGAAAGATGTTCTTGAGCTTAAGCCCTGCTTTTAGAGATTTTTGGAGCGCCGCAGTTTGGGTTGTCTTCAGGCTTTGTGGGAGACTAGAAATAAGCATATTCATTGCAAGACTATGCTTACGAAGAAATATATGTTCAATTCTACTCTGGATCTGAGAATCTTGTCTTCCCTTCAAGTGACGTTTTTACAGCAATAAATTTTATACTTATCAAAAACAAAAAGAAGTGTTGCCCTAAACCTCCATTGATAATCAATCTTGCTTTTGGAGTCTTCCTAACCAAGATGAGATTAAGATGAAGACGGATGGGTGCTCTAAAGGCAATCCAGGCCCTTCTGGGATCGGGGCGATCTTTAGAAACTATACCGGGGATGTTATGGGTACTCTGTCCAAATCGATGGGTTCCGGAACTAGTTTCGCAGCAGAGGCTATTGTATATGCTGTTCAAGAAGCCATTGATATGGGGTGGCCTAGATTGTGGACCGAATCAGATTCAGAAGCTACAATTACTGCCTTTACAAAGAAGGAAGCTCTTGTGCCTAAAATCTCAAAGGGTTCTCGCCACCTACAAGCTGGAAAAGATTATATTCTTCACCATTTGGAGGAATGCAAACTTCTCTCCCGATTCTCTCTCAAAGGAGAGGGCAGCTTTCTAATGGGAATGAAGTTTGGAGCCTGCTGATTTGGAGCACATTGAAGAGGCCAACACGAAGTACTTTAGGATGGTGTAATTCATTTTTTTCTTCTTTTTTTTTGGGTCTGGGCTGGCGATTATGCTTCCCTCCCTTCTTTGCATTTCTGGATTTTCTTACATCTTAATCTAAACCTTTTGCAAAAATAAAATGGGCGCAGCAAGGGCAGGACTTAAAGTTATTATGTACGTATATTGTTGTCAGAAAAATATAAGCCATTCAAGAAAACAAAAACTAGTATTTCTTCAAATACCTAATTGCAGACTCACATAACTATTAATATCAAGCATTCTTTTTTCCCCAATACCCAACTAATGATGGGGTTTTGAACCTTGACGATCCTATGTTCAACAGGCATTTAAATGTTATGCGACCAAGGGATGGTCTTGACAGGTCTAGGCAAGTTCCTGTTGCCCACCTATGGACTAACCCCGGAGTTTCGTGTCATCTTTTGAAGAGCCGGCTACACTCAGGGCAAGTTACCGACCTACAAGTAAAGTAGCTTTTTTTTATTTATCATGCCTATGATTTTTTTAGCAATCTCTTAATTTCACAACAATAATGGTCGTACAGTACAATTAATGCACCAACTGGATCATTAAGAAGCAAAATCGCCTCATTATAGGTGGATAAGTAGTACCATAAGTTTATCAAGGAAAAAGTAAGTCAATATCTTTTTGATGATCATGGAAGTCGAGAATAAAATGTAGTAGACAAAATGATTACCAGTGACATTTGTAATAACATTTGTGCTTTTTTGAGCAGCAAGTGCCTTCAAGTTGCTTCCAGCAGCTAACAAAAGCAAGTTCTTCATATACTGCTTTTGATCTTTGGGACTAGATGTCTTTCTTAAAGATTCTTCAAAAGCCGACAAATGCTGTGGTGTAATTGAAGGAAGAGAAAGTAAAACCTACGATCCACAAAAAAGATAGTGTACCATCATCAGGAACTGCTCCAGAAAAATTCTTGGACGTCGAAACGCATTTATGAATTAAATAAGATGTTCCCCTCCCCCAAAAAAATAAAAAATAATTTTTTTTATCTTACTTGAAAACTAATGAAGGAAAGCGTAAATAACCATTGAATTCAACGAAGAGGATACATACCCTTCCATAATGAATAAGATAACAAACCTGTCTAGGAGCAGGATCCCTATCTGCAAGATACACGAAAATTTCACGGCAGAGACCAACAAGATCTCCACAGATAATAGCATTTGACTCGAGGGCCAAACCTTCGATAATCGAATAGAATAAATCTTTGGCAACAAATTGTTGGAGTTCTGCACTATTTGTTGACACAGCTAAATGAACCAAAGAACCACAGAAGGATGAAACTTTTGTTACAGCTTCCGCATCTGTCCATGTAAAAGCTTTTGTACTTATTTGTAGAGCCGAAAGGGCTGCACCTTTACGCTTCAACAAAAACCTGCAAATAGATAAATGTTAGACACTTTTTATAGCATGGTTCCAAATACATCAATTTAAAATAGTGGTAAAACTCGAGAAATAGTAAGAAACATTGGATCGATAAGATTTAGAACGGAAAAAACTATCGAAATCACGGTTATGGAAATGTATTTTCGCTATAATTAATGTGAGGGCAAAATGTTTCATGTTTATTTTTTTTTTTTTTTGGAAGAGGAAGCTGGGTTTGGCAGACCTCTAGCAGCTTTGTTGATATATAAACAGTATTACAACCTAGGAAAATAAATGCTGTTAGAATCAGCTGTACAAATGTTACTAAGATCAGCTGGAAAATCACAAGGAAAGAAGACATAAGAATCAATGATGTCCATCTTAGAGGCTATGTAATCTGAAGCTTTATTCCACTCTCTGTAATCAAAGTCAAGCCTGAATTTATCCATACTGGATGTTATCCTCTTTGCTTCTCACACATCAGTCAATCAAGACCAAGGAGGTTTGCATTCTTCCTTTAACATTTTAACTGAATATTTAGAATCTGCAACAGTGTACATATTTTTGAATGCCAATTTTTCTGCAATTCTAAGACCTTCACAAGCTGCTTTAATCTCAATCTCTCCAATCCCAGGTTTGCATGAACAATTCTGATAAAAGCTGCAATTGGAATGTCGTTTGGCAATCTAAAATTACCTCCAAATGAAGCTCTATCAGGAGATAAACATGCATTAACATTTAGAATGATATTATGCTCAAAATTCTTCCTCCATTTTATCTGCCTGGGCTGCTTTATCACTGGATTCAGCCCCCAATTCCTAATACATGTATGAGAGATTGGTCCATACCAGAATTTAAAGTTTGATTGACAACATTTGTGAGCCACCTCAAAATGAATTCTTCTATACAGTGTGACACGGACCAACTTAAAATCAAGCTTGGCACGTGCGGCACTCGAGACACCTGTCCCAAGTAAGCCTAATTACTCTTCTTAATCAATTATTTAGCATCACATAATCTCAACGCATCGCATAATCTCAACGCATCACAAACACTGAACAAAGGGTCTTTGAAGGCATCATTTCATTCAAATATCAACAACTATTACAAAGCACTATTACAAGCTTAAATTCCTTCTTGGGTGTAGAAGACTAGTCCTCTACATATATATGAAAATGGAAAACAGCTAAGTTCTAAAAGGAAACATCAAAAGTGGAGACGAAGCGTACTCCCCCATTTTCCTAAGCTAACCTTTACAAAAATAAATGAAAATTTGTACAACCTAAGGAACCTATATACAAAGCCTGGGCGTCACACTCTCTCCCACTCAGTTTGGAGACGCCCTCGTCGACTTTTTCTTCTGCTTCCACATCTGTCTGTTCTCTTTCCTCTCTTGCTTGGACTCAGTCTTCCTTAGTCGGACCAGGAGGGGATGAGAATCTTGGTGCTCCCAGCTGGCTTCAGTATCTGGCAGATCCTTCCACTTCACTAGGTACTCATAAACTTCCTCTTTGGTGTCCGGATCAACATGGGTGACTCGGTGATCAAGAACGCTCTCTGGAACTTCGCTAGAGCGTACTGGTTTGAGCGGAACATGAGGCCTGACGGTAGTTCTGCTGGGATCTTCTGTATCTTGGTGGTAAGGCTTTAGAGTACTGGCATGAAACACTGGATGGATGAAGCGAAGGTGGGAAGGTAATTGAAGCTTGTAGGAAACCTTCCCAACTTTGCCAATGATCGACATCGGACCAATGTACTTGGATACTAGCCCTTGGTGTATTCTGCCATCTCGTTACTTGAGATGGGATCTCTTGATCAGAACAAGGTCCCCAACTTGAAAAGGATCTGGCCGCCTCTTCTGGTCGGCCCATTTCTTCATTCTGGCGCTTTCTCCAGATAGGCACGAGCAATATCAGTATTTCTCTGCCATTCCTTTACAAACTGGTAGGCTCTCGGAACACTTCCTTTGTAATCGGAGGCCACTGTGTGCGGTGTGAGGGGTTGCCGTCCAAATAGTGTCTCAGAAGGACTCTTGTTGGTAGAGGAACTCTTCCGTAGATTAAAGCAAAACTGTCCTACATCCAAAAGTTTGGCCCAATCCTTCTTGTTCACCCTGACAAAGTGCCGGAGGTACTCTTCCAACATTGCATTGAAGCGTTCTGTCTGACCATCTGATTGTGGATGGTTACTGGTTAAGAAGTTGAGAGTAGATCCCAATAATCTAAACACTTCCCTCCAAAACTTCTCAGTAAATCTCGGATCTCTATCGCTGACAATGTTCTCTGGCACGCCCTAATACTTTACAACGTGCTTTACAAAGAGACGCGTTGCTTTCTTTGCCGTACAAACAATTGGAGTTGGAATGAATGTTGCATACTTAGAGAATCGGTCGGTGATCACGAGTATGGAAGCATATCCTTTAGTCTTGGGTAACCCAAAGATAAAGTCCAGAGAGACGATTTCCCAAGCTCGTGTCGGTACAGGAAGTGGTTCCAGCAATCCAAGTGGCAAATCCCGATCAACTTTGTCTTGCTGGCAAATGTAACAAGTCCGCGTATAATCCATCACTTCATTTTGATTATTTGGCCAATAGTAACCTCTCTGCAGCAAGGATAGTATTCTCTGCCAACCCAAATGGCCTGCCCAAAGAGTATCATGGCACTCCTTTATCAGCTCCCGTCTTAGTCCTGTAAACCGAGAAACATAAATGCGTTGCCCCTTCGTGTATAAAAGACCATCTTCCACCCAAAACCATTTTGCCTTCCCCTGTTTCAACAAGCTAATGATGGCATGGGTCTGAGGATCTACCGCTAACCCTTCGTGAATCCTATCTTGGAGGGCGCTGGTAACATAAGAGTGAGACTATTCGGCAACTGTAGAGAGGGCCGCAAGTTTAGCCTTACGGCTTAATGGATCCGGTACATTGTTCATCCTCCCTGGCTTGTGCTCGAGATCTAAATCAAACTCAGCTAGAAACTCTTGCCAACGAGCCTGCTTTGAGGTAAACTTCTTCTATGTAAGGAAATGGCTTGCCGCACTGTTATCGGTCTTCACCAGAACCTTCATTCCCAATAAATAGTGTCGCCATACTCGTAGACAATGCACAATAACAATGAGTTCCTTCTGCTGGGCTGAATACCTCCTCTCTATGTCATTCAGCTTCCTGCTTTCGAATGCCACCGGATGTCCCTCTTGTAACAATACTCCACCGATAGCAAAATTAGATGCGTCGGTATGTACCTCAAACGGCTTGGTAATATCTGGCAAGGCTAAGACCAAGTTGCTAATCACCGCATGCTTCAGATCGTTAAAAGCTGTTTGACACTTCTCGGACCAAGGCCAAGAGAAGTCCATCTTAACAAGATCGGTAAGAGGTGTCGCGCGTTTCGAATACCCTTCGATGAACTTGCGGTAGTAGTTCACGAGGCCAAGAAAGGAACGCACTTCGATAACCTCCGTAAGAGCTCTCCAATCCTCAATAGCGCGGACCTTTACCATATCCATACAGATATGTCCTCTGCCAATAACATGTCCAAGAAACATAACTTGTTCCTGCGCGAATGAGCATTTCTCCAACTTGACATATAGCTGGTTCTGTCACAAGACTTGGAATACCAGGTGAAGATGTTTAAGATGCTCTTCCATAGTATGGCTGTATATGACAATATCATCCAGATACACCACCGCAAACTTGTCGATATATTTCCGGAAGAGCTCATTCATAAGAGTACAGAAAGTTATAGGAGCGTTGGTCAGGCCGAATGGCATGACAAGAAATTCATATGCCCCATACCTAGTAGAACAAGTCGTCTTCGGTTCATCTCCGGCAATAATCCTGACCTAATAGTAACCCGATCTCAAATCAAGTTTAGAGAAGTACTTCGCAGACGTAAGTTGGTCAAATAAGTCGGCAATGAGCGGTATTGGATACTTGTTCTTCACCGTTACCTTGTTCAGGGCTCGATAGTCGACACATAACCGCAAGCTTCCATCTTGTTTCTTCTGAAATAAGATCGGGGCACCATATGACGCCTTTGAAAGGCGAATAAATCCCGATTCCAATAGTTCATTAAGTTATTTCTGAAGTTCTACTAGTTCAGGCGGACTCATTCTATATGGTCCTTTTGCAGGAGGCTTGGTTCCAGGGATTAACTCAATCTGATGATCGATGGGCCTTCGTGGAGGTAGCACCTTTGGTAATTCTTTCGGCATCACATCCTTAAACTTTATAAGTACCTGGGAGACTTCCGTCGGCAGGGCATCATGATTCTGATCATCCGGCTTTAACCGTAAGGTTACAAGGAAAGTCAACTCCCCTTGCCTCAGACCCTTTTCCAACTGAAGAGCTGATAATATTATGTTCTCATCTTTCTACGCGGACATCTGTATGATTGAGAGATTGTCACCAAAAATCCCTAAGGAGTTGGCGAACGGCATTGGCACTGCCTTGTGGTAACGGAGAAAGTCCATTCCCAAGATAATCTTGAAATCATCTAATGTCACTGCGAGGAGGTTGACCTTTCCACTCCACTGTCCCATCTTAACCGAAACTAACTTGGCAACACCATGTATCGGCATCGCGGCGGAATTAACAGCTTTCATCCGGCTAGAATCTTTTACCAAACGCAGTCCTTGACGGCTCACCTCTTGAATAACGATAAAGCTATGGGTAGCACCTGTATCAACCATTTCCAAAGTGCTCTGCCCATTAATACTGAGGTCCACGTAGATAAGTCCCTTCTTAAGCTTAACTTCTGACGACTGAGTGGTCACGACATTGAGCAAGTGAAGAGAGCCCATATGAGTTTTACCGTTATCATTTCCCTGAGTAGTGTTATCAGCTTGGTCCCCGTGCGACGCCATTAGAGCATTTAAGGCCGTCTTCTGAGGACACTGATAAGCTTTGTGATTCCCTCCACAAAGAAAATACTTCAAGTTCCCAGGACGTCCTTGAAACCTGGACGATGAGGAAGCGCCACCATTGTTATGTGGCCTGTGGTACTCTCTCCAATAATTGGAACTCAAGGCACCACCTGTACTTGATCCCCCACTCCTGTTCTGGCCATGACCCTGGTCTCCCCCACTTCTAGCTTGGTACCCTCCATTTTTTCCCTTCTTGTAATTATTGGAAGATCCTGTTCTTTGTTGCGACTGGGAACTAGACTGAGACTGAGCCGGTCGACGTTCACCCTGCATAAGGGTGTAGTCATTGATATGCTCAACGGATGCCATTACGGAAGCCAAATCT
The DNA here is from genome assembly GCA_014058105.1 of Kingdonia uniflora. Taxonomy (NCBI): domain Eukaryota; kingdom Viridiplantae; phylum Streptophyta; class Magnoliopsida; order Ranunculales; family Circaeasteraceae; genus Kingdonia; species Kingdonia uniflora. The sequence goes on from JACGCM010000862.1 coordinate 12,975, forward strand.
TGAACCCGTTGCCTTTGCAATTCATTCTGGATCCAGGGTTTCAGACCTTCCAAGAAACAAAATAACTTATCCTTTTCAGACATGTCGCAGATATTTAACATCAAGGCTGAGAACTGCTTCACATACTCACGGATGTTGCCGGTCTGCTTCAGTTGCCTTAAACTTCTCCGAGCAATGAACTCAACATTCTCGGGTAAGAACTGATTCTTCAACTCTTTCTTCAAGTTACCCCACGTTTCAATAGTGCAGTGACCGCTCTGGATCTCAGCATACTTGGTGAGCCACCATAGTTTAGCATCACCGATAAGGTACATGGTTGCCATCGACACCTTCGCACCTTCGCTATCAGGCCTGACCACATTGAAGTACGTCTCCATATCAAAAAGGAAGTTATTTACCTCCTTTGCGTCCCTTGCTCCCTCATATGCCTTGGGCTCGGGGACCTTAATCCTGGGCCGGTCTATACCATCGCCCAAAGGTGTCAGTTCCCCATTTCCAACAACCTTCACTAGGTCGAGGAAAGTTTAGCCACCTGATCTAGAAGAATAGCCATATTCCCTTCATCCACTCCTTCTAACGTAACGAGACGTTCGCCCATATGGGACTGATCGTCTGAGAAACTGTCCAATCGTTCCTCCAAAGTCGTCACTTGATCGATAATCCCACTTAGAGCTTGCATCTTTTCTTCTAATTGGTTCAACCGCGTTCGGGTATTCAAGGGCCGGGGATTAACGGATGGTCCTCCTACATGCGGGGCAAGGACCTGGGTGGGGTCGGCAGCATTTGGACCCTCCGCCATCGCAACTGGATCGCTTACAACTAAATCGCTCTGATACCAACTGACACGGACCAACTTAAACTCAAGCTTGGCACGTGCGGCACTCAAGACACCTGTCCCAAGTAGGCCTAATTACTCGTCTTTATCAATCGTTTAGCAACACAACATCGCAAAGCATCACATAATCTCAACGCAACACAAACACTGTATAAAGGGTCTTTGAAGGCATCATTTCATTTATATATCAACAACTATTACAAAGTACTTTTACAAGCTTAAATTCCTTCTTGGGTGTATTGGATACAAGTCCTCTACTTATATAGCAAAATGGGAAACACCTAAGTTCTAAAAGGAAACATCAAAAGTGGAGACGAAGCGTACTCCCCCTTTTTCCTAAGCTAACCTTTACAAAAATAAATGAAAATTTGTACAAAGCTTTCTTACAACCTAAGGATACTATTTACAAAGCCTGGGTGTCACACTCTCACATGGATATAAATGGTGATTTGCAATAGTTAGCATTAAAAATTTATGGTTCTTGCTTTTAACTTGAAGTATAAAGATACTGGTGTTAAGAGTTGGGTCCAATCCCAAGCTCGAAACCCAACAGGGTTGGGGTGTTCTATACGGACTCCTAACAAGCTCATAGGCCCGATAAGATTATGGGGAGAGTTGGAGTAGATTGGGTAACTTATGTTGTAGGGTTACCTGTATATATCTCTGTATTATGTACAGAGAACACAACTATGATGAATCAATAAATCTCTATTTTCTTTCTCTCCTTTTTTTCATAAGCTATAGTATTATATTGCTCTAGATTTATCATCCTTTAACGCGTTATCAGCACGCAAGCTCTAGGAACCAGGAGAGCGCAAATTACCTTCTAACCAGAGTTTTCACGAAAACCAAGCGATCAGGAGAAGAGGTATTTTACAATATTTTGAATACATTTTTTATATCTATGCTATATGATAGATTATCATGATTAAAAACCCAATTTTTCCCTATTTTTTCGGATTAAAAATTAGGGTTTTTGGTGATTTTTATCCTTAATAAGTGGTTGTATTCAAACTTGTATATTTTTCTCTGTGGAAATCGGATAAAGGTGAGACCACTTCGGTTGGATAGCCTACTCTGAGAACTTTCCAATGGTATATGGCAAGTCTCTTGGAGATGTCCCAATGGTTGGTGTAATAGCCTATTTTCGTATTGGACGAAGATAGTGCCTTACACCTTTGAAATATAGAATGTTAGCTAAGAACTGAAAGTAACTAACATGAGATTTAGCGTGGAAAACCCTTGAATGGTTAAAAAAACCATGACCTCTCCTGAGGATTTTTGGAAAAAATGGTGTTTATATAGATGTTAGTTATTACAAAGAGAAAGAGATTGAGTATCTGAGTTTTGGCAGGGATGACTTTCTCTAAGACTTTTATAAATGATCATCGACCTCCTGGATTCTAATCTCTAGGTCTCTTTTATAGATCTTATAATATGACCGTTATTTCTTTAATGAGGAACGTTACAATATGAGTCTTCATAATGGTCGAGTAACGGCTTAAGTAACTCTTCTTCCTTGTAACCGCTCAATAATGTATCATAAATGCGCCAAGTGTACCTTGATGAGGTCGAGAAAATGTGTGATGGTCATATGCTGAGGCGTGAGCTTGAGGTCGATATTTAGGTTTAGGTTGAGTATTGGAAATAAGCCACTACAGTCGGGAATAGCGCGCTGAAACTAGGCAGTTTCACAACCAAAAACAGCGTTTTTTTGGTCAATAAGGTCAGCAAGATATAAAAAAAAAAAAAAAAAAATTATTTTTTAAAATTATCTGATGTGACGTCATCATTATACACTGTGCAGGACGTCAAAAGTTTACCAGAATTTTTGCCGAAATATTCGTCGGACGGTCACCGAAATATTCCCCGGCGGTCACCGGAGCAGTGACATGGCAGACACGTGTGATCTTTGCATGCGTGGCACGTGACAGACCAGGTCAGATTGGTTTAAACCAGTCAACCCAGTCCAGGCCTTTACCCAGACCGAATCAGACCTGTCCAGACACTAAAACGGTCATAAATAGGCCAATTCTTGGTCAAATTGAGCCCAATTTTTTTTTGAAAAATTCATATTAACTGAACCTACCCTGTAGGGGGCCCATATTGAAATATTTTTATGAAAAATATTTTTAATTTTTTTTTAGAATAGGTACCTCGTATAAGAACACTGGCTCATTTATATATGATATAAGTAAATAGTGTAATACCTATTTAAGTATCTTGCGATAGCTAATAGGATATTTCTAGTATGCCCCTAGGATACTAATTATCGTGATCAGGGATCCCAGATAATATGAAACCAAGACTAATTTAGTATACGACTGTGAGTCATATCTAAATCACAGTTAATTGTCAAGGACAAATAACTATAGCTAAATTAGGAATTGACTTAGTCTTATTTCTAAAAACTTGGTGTCTGAGGAACTAATTTTTCATATCTAGGTACAATTAGATGTTACATAATAACATTTAGAGGTATATAGGCATTAATAGCAACCTATAGTACACTAGAATGTTAGTTCAAAGACAGACATAATCAATCTATCTTGTGAACCTAACTGACTTTGGGATAGGACCACTTGTCAGCTAAGCATCTAAATGTTTAGGGTAATCTGGCTAGAATATACCTACCTTTATAGATCTTAAGGGATTAGAACACCCTAGTTCTCATAATAAGGACAGCACACATCTAGTTGTTTTGAATAGCAATCTTGGCTAAGATTCTATTAAAACGCACACATAAGATTAAGATCGTTATTTTTACAGGGTAAAATTTGGGACTTAATTATTATAAAAGAATTTCATGAGTTTTAGAATATGAACAGGGTTCACCTATAATATGATTGGGAATTATTTTTTTAACTTTATTCTAAGTACTATGATCTGTCTTTAATGCAATTGATATATTTATCAAGAATTGTCTCTACTTATAATTTATATCTTACATTACAGATGTCTGTGAAACTCAAAAATGTTGAATTTCTACAATTGCTACTCACTGGAGCCAATTACCTCACTCGGTGCATTGACGTTGACTTATTCTTGAAGTTACTTGGTCTGCGGAAGACCATCGTCATTGGTAACAAGGAAGATCCCATGGATAAAGCAAGGGGTTTGTTTATCCTCCGTCATCATATTTTAGGATGACTTGAAGACTGAATACCTGAACAAGGTTGAGCCAGCTGACTTATTGGCAAGCTTGTAGGGGTGTTATGGTCATCAAAAGACCATTATGCTCCCAAAAGCGATGCACCAATGGAACACCCTTAAGTTCTAAGATTTTAGGACAGTCGCTGATTATAACTCTGCAGTCCATAAAATTACTTCTACACTTGCGCTGTGTGAGAGGAAAGTCATTGATGCTAAAATGATAGAGAAGACTCTATCAACCTTTCATGCTACCAATATTATGATTCAGAGGCAATATCGACAAGAAAAAATGAAGTGTCATGAAATCTTGATTCATGACATGCTCTTCTCTGAGAAGAACGATAAACTTCTGATGAAGAATCATGATATGCGGCCTTCTGGGAGTGCGTCGTTGCCTGTGTCAAATAATGTTCAGTTTCGGGGAAACAACTCTGCACGTCAGGGACGAAGATATGGAAGGAGCAGGGGAGGATACCAGGGATACAAGAAGGGTGGGATTCAGAAACCCTTTGGCCCTAGGAGAGGTAAAGGATATAAAAAATCCTAGACACTAGGCAATGTGAAGAAGGAAAAGAAGACTGATCAAGGATCTACTTGCTTTAACTACGGTGACACAGGACATTGGGCACGGGAATGCCATACACCACGGATGGCTACTGATGACAGAGCTTGAACCCACCAGACAGTTGTTGATACTAACTCTGCTCCTCTAGAGTTCGTAACGTCAGACTTCTTCGACAACACGAATATCATCATGGATCAACATACAGAGTAATCCGTAATGATATCTCAGTAGACATGTGATGTCACATTAGAGGGAGTACTAGTAGTTTTTTTTCTAGACAAACTTGATTTACTTTTTGTTGTTAGTATTTTTGATTTTGTTGGGAACATATCATTTATATTTCAATTAAGTGCTCGTGACATACATGAGATTTATTTTATTTTAATAAATTGTGATTATTCGAATTTATTGCTTGAGAAGTAGTTAAATTCTATGTATGATAGTTGATCTACTACATACAACCTGCCTATGGATCTCTCTACTCATTAAGTATGACCGATAATCGGATGAGTGGCAACACATGTCTAAGAGACATTAGTACAACGTACTCGATCCTTTTGCACTATGAATATATTTCTTGTCTAACCTTGTGCATCGGGGATGACACGAATATCATTGGCACAGCCAACATGATAGAACGCACAGAGTGTCTCACACTATTATTCTCTAACGGTACGATACAGGGTATCTAGTCCACTTTATAAACTAGTTAATCCAGCCAAAATTTTTATAGTTTAGGGATATACATAATAACGTTTATCACGTAATGACTATCAGAGAAAATGATAGACAAGGTTTTGTGCATTCACTCCATGTCTAAAGGTTAGAACACGTTATTAGAACGATTTCTATTATACTCCTCAGGGCTCGAATAATGAGGAGGATTATCGGGATTACATCTCAACTTTCCTTAAGCGGAGAGAATATCCAGAGAGTGTATGTGTAACGATTGCTTTCAAGGAAAGTCTATTACTTCATCTTAGTATGACCAAGGTGGAGTGAGATCTCTAGCCTTTGCTCCAAACGTATCCATGGAGACACATGTGGGCTTTTCCATCCACATAGTGGCCCACTTGAATATTTATGGTCATAAAAGATGCATCTAGGAGATGGTCTTATGTTTGCCTACTCATAAAATCTAGGAATGCAACATTAGCATGACTTCTCACTTAGATGATTCGATGGCAGGCTCAGTTCCTAGATTCACCGATCAAAGTCGATCGAAGCGACTTGACGGGGGCATGGGAGTTGGACTCACAGGCTTTTGATGATTATTTTACCGCTAAATGGGATAGATGATTGAGCATCGTGAGTACCCCATACCATACCCATCTCGGGATTGGCGGAGAACCTAATCAAGCGATTTAGGATAACCGTTAGGACACTGTTATTACGATCACAGCTTCCGGCTAGTGTGTGGGATATACATTCTTGCCCCCACAACACTGATTAGGGTTCATCCCTTAACAAATCATCAAATTTTGTTTTCCCAAAAGCTACTAGTGACAGGGTCAGAGCCCGGTGTCGCCTATCGATGAATATTTGGATGTTCCGTACAGGTGTCAATCGTACCACAATGTATGAAGATGGGACCCTCAACGTCGGCTTGGTATTATGTGGGTTAGGATTCACATTTATCATTGAATATTTGGACCCACTGGCGGCGTATATACTGTAAGGCAGATAATTGTCACTTTGATGAGACGATATTCCCAGCATTGGGGGGAGATATGACTGTCAATACTGAGGATTTTTCCAAGAGGTCTTGGAGAACGCCATCGTTATCTCATCTAGATCGCTATACATAACTTAGATAATAATAAGGTTCAATGGATTACACACCTCCAATAGGTCGCAAATGATTTGCTAGACGCATTCATAGACACTATTGAAGTATCGTAAGTGTATGTACCTGCAAGTAATACGCCTATATAACAAAACGTTCCGGGGGAACTAGTACCGCAAACGAATCTGAGGCCCGCGCTTAGTGCGGAGTACCATTGGAAAAAGTATTCTGAGCCGGGAAGCTACAGAATAAGGGACAAATATGACTAATGGTGTAGTCGGTTCATCGAGGATGGAACCATCCATTGACGAGGCAATAGTAGCTACGCGACCAGTTGATGCATTACGAGACTAGCCTGGTGTGGCGCATACGCGTATGATAATAAGATGTCGATCTATTAAAAGTCTGTAATAAGCATAACATAGGATTGTTCAGTAGAGATTTATCAATTAGGTATTCATATTCGCTGTTGTGCTTGCCATCAAGGATGAGGATTTAGAGCCAAAGTGGGCATCTGGAATCCAAACGGAGTTCAGCTTACTAGCATAATGCGAAATGATACAATTGAGTATGTCGATTATAAATGGGAAAGGTACGAAAACACAATTAACTCGAAGAAATAATTTGGTCAAGGCAAGACTAGCTGCCCATAAAATCTTTAGGAGATTTGGCATCGATTACAGTCTGACTTATTACCCAGTTATGGACGCTATAATATTTCGGTATTGATCAGTCTGTCAAGTTGTCGGGGACAAGCTAGACATGCGTCTAATGTAAATACCGCGTATCTATATGGGAAACTAGATACAGATATTTACATGAAGCTACCTGGGAAGGTACAAGCTTCTGGAAGCAATTAAGCCCTACACACGAGGTGTGTACGTAATAAAACTAAAAAAGATATTGCTGACTTGAAGCAATTGAAGCCCATGAGGCATAGTAAGTTGACTGAGTATTTGAAGGTCGGGGACTTTGCAAATATACTTATTTGTCCATGCGTTCTTATTTAGAACATAAATATTAGCTTCACTGGTCATAATAGTGTACTAAATGATTTGAATATCATTAGACCTCTGGGGGAGATCACGAGAGCTGCCGAATACCTTGGGAAGGAATTTAAAATTCAAGACTTTGGGAAATTAAAAGTGTCTCAATTTGCAGATCAAACATCTTGATAGTGGCACTCATACACCAAGCAATATCTATCAGAAGAGTTATCTAACACTTCGATATGGATGTAGCACACGGTGCTAAATCATTTATTGCGTGTCCAATACTTGGGTGTGGGCAATGACATCTTCTACCATCCTAATGAGGGGAGAAACTCCTAAGGCCATGGTGCTAGCTAGGAGGTGTTTTGCTATAGTTAGCTAGATAAACTAGACTAGTTCGGTTCCTACCCAAAGGCACTAAAATGGGATCAAGCACATTCTGAGATATCTCATCGGCACGAAAGACTAGGGTCTATTCTATCCACAACTTGGCAAACGGGAAATTATAAGATACGCCGATACAGGATATTTGTCAGATCCACATTAAGGCCGATCACAATCGGGTTATGTGTTCTTGTATGGAGATACTGCAATTTCATGAAGATCAGTGAAGCAGACAATGGTTGCTACATTCTCGAACCATGCGGAGATTCTTACACTACATGAAGCCGGTAGAGAATACTTCTAGTTGCGATCTATGATCAACCACATCAACGCGAGTTACGGCCTGAGTTCTATCCAAGATAACCCGACAATACTTTATGAAGACAACGCAGCTTGTATCGTTCAAGTCAAGGGTGGATTTATTAAAGGTGACAAAATGAAGCATATTTCACCAAAGTTCTTCCACATACACGAGTTGTAAAAGACGAATGAGATCAACGTTGTTCAAGTCCATACAGAAGATAACTTGGCTGATCTATTCACGAAGGCTCTTGCATATCCTATGTTCAAGAAATTAGTTCATGGAATCGGCAAGTGAAGTTTACAAGATTTATTATCTCAGGGAGATCGACGTCAAGAGGAGTAGTCTCAGCCTGATGTGGACACATGCGTGTTGTACTTTTTTTTTTTCTGATAGTGCAATTTTTATCATAGGAGGTTTTACTGGCTAGAGGTTTTGATGAAGCAACGTATACGCAACATGTCTAGTGCAACTAAAGCTAGTTTCCATTTTGGGATGATGAGCTCTTTACCGTAAATAATGAATGAAAGGGTTCAAATTCCAAATTATGAAAGTGATGTAGACACGTTGGAAAGGTTTGCAGCAAACGAGTGAACGTAAACTATTTTGCTGTTCACTGAAGAATCCACCGCCAAGAACTGTAAAACATGCTTTACGTGCTATAGACTTGCTCATATAAACCTGACATTTATGTAATTAATGAACTATAGAGTTAATGTATGCATCAAATTGCTTATAAAAAAATGTATTCGAGAAGATTAGTGGGTCCTTTCTACCCTACTTTTTCACATAAATGTAGACCATACTAACAAAACCCCCACATTATTTGTTTGTCGTGCACGATCGATTTTTCTCAATCAATCTCAATCGTACATACTCTCCCGGGGAAAAAATGAAGTATTATATGTGTAATGAGGTTGATGTGGTGCAACAAATAACATGAAATTGTCGCCATTTGAGTCAACCCAGGACCCAGAGTTCACTAGCAGTTGCAAGCACACAGAACATATTATACTATTTATACATGAACTCCCAAACAATATCTTACAGCTTTATGATTGAACGATTCTAGAAATAAATATTCTTAATATAGGTCGATGCTAATACAGAATTACAGATAAAGAAAATCTCTGCACTCTGGAATCACATCAGGACCGTGATTCTCCTCTGTCCTCACTGTATATATGACAGTATACCTCAGTAACATCCTGCAGTAAACTTCAACTGATAAGTAATAACTAATTGATTCAAAAGTTTTGAACGCAAACTCTTAACCTAATAACTACAGGTCCAGTTGAGTTACTATTTAAGATTTCTCAAACTCAGAAAATCCTGCTTCAAATAATATGTATAAAAGCTTAAAAAACATTCAAACACTGATTATGGTAGGCTTACTTGAGTACCCAGAAACATGAGGAGGCCTAGCATTTAAACTACAATTAGATTAATTTGTGTGATATACGTAGCTAGAAACTAGAGGAGACCTAGCATTTAAACTACAGATAAATTAGTGTGAATTTATTCTTTTGTCGGTGTGACTTCATCTCTCACTAATTAGTTCCTCGCCAAGAATCCGTATTTTGAGTTCACCATGGGAGAAAATGACCCCTAGAAATCACGGAGCCGCATATTTTATGGCCTACGTACATGTGTATGTGCTGTTTATGATTCACGCAACAGAATATGCCACGTAGACACGTACTTAGCTTAAATGTGATTGCGACGTGTGATGAGAAGATTAGGTGTCCTACCAGGTATCATTTCACATTGATGGTCCTTAAATGCGTGATTTTCGTAGAACTAAGGGCATCATTATCCCTAGAGCTGTGATTTGTGACTGTAAAATGCTATTTTGATGTAAACTGCCATTGTGATACAATCACTACAAACTACTACATGCAAACGCAAGTAAAGTTTCATAAGAGCAGAACAAGAAAGGGAAGAATTTGAAAATAGGAGACCAAGAAACATTTGCAGGTTACATGAGAGAATGGAGTAATCCAAAGAGAATGTCTGAATATATTGTTGGTATATTCTCAATACTCAAGACTCCCTATCTAGGGAGCATCGAGCATGCATTGCTATTTGCTACTAGTAGAGTTCAATATTCATTAACCTCCTCTAAATCACAAAGCATAACTTTTTAACTTAGGGTTTTGTCTTTTATTTATGCATATAGTTTTTCTTTTAGGTTAGGAAACTAGATAACTAGCTTAGAAATTATAGAAGAAGAGATAGATAGGGGACTTTTCAATGTGGATATTACACCAATAGTAATTACCTAAACCTTGATTCTGGGTTATTACAATGCTAGCTGGGTACCAAATCGGACTTAGTCTTGGGCTATGTCACATAACATTTCATATTTTACCTCAATATCACGCTGGATATCTTCCCTATTTCACACTTTTCACCTTCATATTTTGCATCCATGTTGCCTAAAGAAGGATAAGGATTCCTTCCGATCAGTCGCATTTAGCAATGAATCATTTTTAGCATTTTAAACTTTTTATGCAGTGTTTCTCAAATGAAACCTCACATTTCTCCAAATTCGTCATCTTCAATATCAAGCCATAGATGCTCACTTACTTATAACAACCAAGTATGCTTAATAGTGGTGAAAGCATAACTCAAAGACGTAACATTTTTCTCGCCTCATATTGATTAATTTTTGAAATATTTAGTTCATATCATACTTCAAAATATAAGATTTTGGGGTTACTTCTCTTATTGCCAGTTCTCATATTAATAACCACGAGATATTTTTGTATGTGTATGAGGTTAACATTTTGGACCAATATACCCTCTAATATATAAGTTATGACTTTCTCTCATCTGATTGAAAACGCATTAAACTCACTATGGACTCAGACTCAAGGTCGGCCTTGCCGTACAAACAAAAGACTACTACAGATAGTAAATGCGCACCGCGTTGAGACCCTGTCGAGGTCAAATGCCTCGAGAAACCGTCTATAACTGTAGCACACCTTAGCTTCTCACTAATACCCTCAATACATCCAACAAATTACAGTGATACCACTCATTAGAGCATCAAAGTTGACTCAAAACTGCACTGATATAACATGATTTCTCCTCTATAAATACCTCATAAATGCATAAATTTATTCCTACACCAAGAACAAATAATAGTTCTGATTTAATTATGGCATAATGTTCATTCATGAACGTAAATATAATTGAGTTTGTTAGAAGGTAAAGCTCAAAAACAAATATTTGATGGCATGGTGGAAATATAGCATTATGAACATGGTAAAACGGTGTCTGTAAAAGAAAACAGTATTCCGATAACGCTACTCTTCTGTATAATATGTATTTTACATTATCTTCCTTCGCTCGCCTTGAGTATTTTCTTTTTACAGATCTGCGAATCCTAATCCTTCATCATATTTTTTTCCCATTTGTAAAAGTCTACTTGCATGAAATTCAGTAGCTCTCCATGCCTCTATGGCTATTTTATTTGCAGTTAGAATGCCTTGTGATTAGGCCTCGATACATAAAATACACACAAATCTTAGATATAAAGGATTACATAAAGGTGCATTTAATGTTGTTGGTCACAAGTGACGTATTTTTGCATATTATTTGTGTCTACGCTACAGTCGATAAGCCTATCTTGGGGCAAACCTCAAAAAACTCAACACATGGGCGATTTATAATGGTCGAAATCTCCGGGAATATTAATGTTAGACAACAAATCCACATCCATCTGATCATTTTGATTATCTTGCCATTTTAGATATATCTAACATGGGACCTCTTACACCACCTTATATCACTTCAAATCAACACGAACCAAATGAAAAAATAAAATATATATAGTGGCATCTCTTTACTTATTTAGAGAGAATGCGGGCGATGTTTAAGAACGTTAGACAAGGTCAAATCGGGCAGTCACGTGAAATTAGTTGCCCCAAACTTTGGGACAACAAGTAAATCCATGCGGTGTGAACGGTCTAAGCACTAATTATAGAGAACTCCAGTCGAACATATCCATTTACTAACTACTGTACTATAAATCACGCTGCTATGAATATCAGTCGGCAAAGTAGTAATAAAATAAGTGACTCTCTGGGAAGTCATGGCGTTGCACGAGAAAAAATAGTCAAAGCTATCAAAAGATTAAGGCAAAGATAACCAGGGTCAAGATATTAACAAATATGTCAAGATCTTTCCAGAGTTAACATGGTTTTGCTAATTTAGATAAAACTTTGTTACATATCGCAAACATACATAATCACACGCAGGAGCGAAACGAGGGGGTTCGGAGGCATCACCCACGAGAAAAAGAGATGCATTTTAGGGTATTTTAGCATCGCTTATATTATAATTAAGGGAGATACCAATTAAAAAAAATGTACTTTAGTAACAATTATCTATTTATAATTGAGTGGGGTCAATTATATACAAAATAGTCTTATATGTATCATTTTCTGAAATCCGGTAAGCAATTTCCCCAGCATCTGTAGTGCGATAATTAAACGACACTGATAGATAACGATTGCTTCCAACAATGAAAAGATCAGACAAGGAGTTATTAATGTATTAGGTTACATTTAAGTTCGCCTTTTTTTCAGTGTTTCACCGCTAAAGTACAGGTCATGAAAACTAAGTTCCTACTTTTATCCATACTGACCTAAAAATTAGGTTTCCTGCCCATCCTACTATATTTTCTGTTAGAAAATAACAAAGCCATATTACCTCAAACAATGGTATCATTTTCCTCGTTCCTGCATATTGTGTTCGCTAATGAAAGGGTAATCTAGATGACAAACAGTGTCGTCTGCACCCAACTCCCACATGTTTTTCTCTCTTTCTGACAATAATACCTTAATTCAGAAATACGGTTTTTAGATGACGAACAGTATCATAAAAAACCGTTTTTACTCTACAAATGGGAATGATTGTTATGGCATCATAACTTAGATTTTATCATTCACTACTAAACAAAACTGCCCTCAAAATTGAGGTAAGGAGTTCCACAGTTCTGGACTTCTTCTATCTTCAATTCCTGAACTCCCCCAACCACATAATAAATTTTCAAAGGTACAGACGTGTACGCGTAGCGAAAATGGCAAATCGGTTAATACCGAATATTACATGAGCAAGACACAGATAGCTGTATCATTTTTTTTGTAATAAGTTTTAAATATCAAGGCTTTAATAATTTCAGGATTCATGTATAAATACCCCATCATTCTAACTAGTTTATCAAGTACCGGAAAAGCAACTCAAAATGGTTCACATGACATTTTCGATGAAATCCCTTCTCTTCGTCTCTCGATTTATTCTTAGAAGGTTAAGAAACCCAAGATCTATCTATAGAAAAAATAGCAATGCCCACTCATCCCAGTTCAAATTACAAAAGTATCCATCTCTTTCCCATAGATCAGAGCTCTCTAAGGAGCAAAATTTGGTTTTTGATGTGGAGCGAGCATTATTGAAGTCGTCATCTTTGTTTCCTTACTTCATGCTTGTGGCCTTTGAAGCAGGCAGTCTAATAAGAGCTTTGGTTCTTTTGCTCTTATACCCTTTGGTTTGTTTGCTTCATGAAGATATGGGGATTAAGATGATGGTTATGATTTGCTTCTTCGGGATTAAACAAGAGAGTTTTAGAGCTGGGAGAGCTGTGTTGCCAAAGTTCTTCTTGGAGGATGTTGGGCTTGAAGGTTTCCAGATGTTGATGAAAGGAGGGAAAAGGGTTGGTGTCAGTGTTTTGCCCAGAGTGATGGTTGAGAGCTTCTTGAGAGAGTACTTGGAGATTGAGGTTGTTGTGGGGAGAGAACTGAAGCTTTTTCATGGTTATTATGTGGGTTTACTCGAAGACAAAGATTATGGTTTTGTCTTGGATAAAATCATTGGAGAGGAAAGATTGGGTTGTGATGCTGTTGGAATTAGAAGCTTCAAAAGATCTCTTGATCATCATTTGTTCACTAATTGCAAGGTTAGTGACATACTCACATGTAAAAAAATTTAATAGCGGTTTACCGGTGAAATTTACGACACTTTTTTTTTTAACTCGGTTCGTACTATATATCTGCATACGCTGTGTCAGCATGTGCAGAAGTCGTATGACCGAGGTTAAAAGTCGGTAGCCGTGCAGTTTTTTATTTTGAACAATATTGTTTAACACCCATTTTAATCCAAACCAAGATTTTAAGTGATAATTATAGATTAGTTTTCAAGGTAAAACTCCCAAAGTTTCAGACCAATTGCTAATATCACCAATTAAACCCTTGTTATTGCGACTTGGGACTGACAATTAAGTGGATAGTAAATGCGTTATATGCCTATACTCCACATGCTGATAACCAAATGAAAATGCTTGCAACAAACGTTCATACGCCTTCTCACCGGGTGGACTGAATGGTATACCCAATGTCTGATTGAATACACTCTTCTAGAATGCGGGGTCCTTGATGAGAAAAGACTTTAACTTTTTCATTACATCCTGGAATCTATGTTGACTCTAATGCTGAATCATTGTCGGAACCCTAAAAGTAGAATTGTTATCAGCCACGCCGACGCCACGAACATCTAGAAGATAATTCGCCCACGGTTGGAATATAACTTCTTCTTCTTAGTCATATTCTCCCTCCTGGCAATGATAATATTCTCAAGAGTTAGCCCCGTAAAAACCAAGTCTTCTTGATAATCTCCCTTGGGTCCTTACTGTACTATTGTGAAAAATCTTTCATTCTGGTCAAAAAAGTTCTTCAAAGGTTGGGTCCCCCATGTATCCCATCCCTTCACTCGCAAGTGTCTTCTTCAATGATTGACGCCAAACCTCCTGCAACAACAACAACTAGATATTAGAGTAGACACTAATAAGTGCATCACCAAAGTTTATCAATAATGATATGAGGTAACATATGTACAAGAGTTAGGAATAGGTCATACCCATTCATTGTTATCTACTTCCAAAGTATTTTTCATCTCTTCAACATTAACCAACTTCTTACCCTGAAAAAAACTCTAGCATTAGGATTAACATTGAAATAAGCATTTTATTAAATAAATATGGAGAAGGGGGCTTACGAGATCTTTAGTTTCCTCCGTATATCTCGAAGCTTCTTTCTTATACTTGGATATCCAGTTTAGTATCTGTTCCAAAAACATAAAGGAGATGAGCTATATATATCTAGTTCAGGTGATGGTGATATGACAGTCAATTATTGTTGATTAATGCATACATCGACAATACTATGTTGTCTAACCAAACACAAATTATCAAGGGTGAACTTAATTGACAATTACTTCAGTTGTTATTGTCGATACATGGGGTTAACTGAATATATTAACACACCAGTGCTACCATAACCAAACAGATATTGACCAGAAAATCTAAATTGAATACAACATCTAACTTAAAGACAAAATACTCAAGTCCTGCACAAAATTAAACTTAAATAAAGTCACTACTATCAAACTCAGCCAAGAGATATTCTGTTTTTGGATAATCAAACATCAACTTCTTTGTAACTTTCTCATGTACGGACAATAAGTCATCATACTTCTTTGCTAGGTTTAGGTCTGTCATAGGCTGATGTGATTGGAGGATAACTAGCTGTTCAAAACATGGAACACAAGAAAAATGTTACCAGAGTTAGAAATAATGCAGTCACAAACCAATAGAAGTGTGGGTAAACTCACAGGTGTAGCTGGTGAAAGTTGCAATTCTATATGCTCCATCAAAAGGGCATTGACCGCTTTTAGTGACTCGTTCTCTTTAGACTGTACACATTTGCAAAATAATTACGCCACATGCATGAATAATTAATGGACCCCAATAAGTAATTAGAGATTATTAACATCTACACACGACATTACCATTTTATTCAACTCAATGGATAAGCTCTCATTACAGTCTTCAAGGCAATATTTTTGCCTTAGCTCCACCTCCAAACTTGCATTTTTTCTTGTAAATTCTTGCACTCCAATATCTACAAACAAAAATATTATTACGAACATCAGGGTTTGGAATAAAGCAATCAATGGAAGGGATAATGATATATGCCTAAGACCTTACCTTCACTTCTAACTGCCCCGGTAGATCTGTGTACGCCAGTGCACATTTCTCGTCAAGTACACGCTTCAGTTGTATGTCCTCCTTCATTTGATCAATGGTTTTTCTCAACAAATTACATTCACTTATCTGAGGTTAAGATGAGATGAAACAATTAAAACTGCGCATGTGAACTTCAATCCAACACAACCTCTAAATTGTCGACCCATTGGGAATTAGGCAATTTTTTAGTATGTCTTACTATATTATTGTCGATCTTGACAATATTACATATAGATGACTTCACAACCTACTGCCATAATTGTCGAACTCGACAATATGATAATAAGGATAACTTCACATAAACACTAACATTAAGTTGCATGTAGATATTGAACAACAATATACTGGCTTTATGTTGGCTTCAGACTCCTTATCTTTATCTTCCTTAAGCTTCTAAAGCTCGTTATTTAATGTTACGATTTGCTGATCCAACCCGCCAGATTTACCCCGTATTGGCATGGTATCATGGGCATTTGGAGACAAAGTGGCATGTTCATTGAGCTACAAAAGTGGTTTGTGAAGTGAATAGAATATTATAGAATAAATATTAGGGAATAAATTTTGTGAAGTAAACAGAATATAAGATAATTTAATCAAATTTGTCGTAAGATATACTAACTGATGCATCATATTGCTCACCAACATCTTCACATTGGTTCATGGGGGTGTCACCATTCTCATTGATACATGCTTCCTTCCTTCGATGAATTCTAAATAACCCAACATCATCATCTGCGGCCAAGTCAACAGTAATGGGGCAGATCGTCGTTTACGAGACAGTGGCAAACCTCTCCGAGTATCCCTTCATACATACTGGAGGCCCCTCTTATACCCTATGCCCCATTTCAGCCTTCTTCAATACCCAATCCTTCCACCTCTTCGCAGAGTGCTTCTCTGCGAAGGTTGTATTTTCTTGGCTCTTCTGAGATCCATAGGTTAGACACCTCTATACACAATGACTTTGTGGGGATGCCTTGTTCCTGAGAGAACTGCCACATAACCATATTTGGGTAGAAATGGGTGATCTCATTGAACCTATGTGCAGAATCCTTTTTATCTCTATATGGGTCTTATACAACCTACGTGAAAAATGAGTCAAATATATTATGTTAAGAATAACAAAAGAGACAGGAAAGACATCTAAATAAGAAGCTGTGCAAACACCAAATAATTGTCGAATATACAACATTAAATTGTCGGTTTATCCAATAGATCAACAATAATTTAATTATATTGTCGATTTTGACAATATTATATATCCATAACTCTAATTACACTTGGCAATTGTCGAGTTCGACAATTACATATATGCATAACTCCAACTACATTGCCATAATTGTCGAAATCGACAATATTATATATTGCCTATTTCCATGTACACTACCAGTTTTAAGACCTGTGTATACTACAAAAAATGGGAAGACATCTAATCAACTTATACCCTCATATTTGTAATTGTCCAATGCTTCCCTAAACTTTAGTAAAGCCGGACCACCGTTTCCATCCGTAACAGATCCACCCCATTTCTAACAAGTACAATGCTCATATTGATCATAATCCATCTCCTTTGGTATCCCAGAAAGCTTTGGGAAATGTGCAAAGATCCACGACTACATGTATATAGATAAACAAAATCAAATTACTAAACAGGTTCATGCATATGTATACAACAGTAGTAAAGGAGTACGGGAATCACCACGAGTAGCGTGGTACAACATGCAAATTGCCTCCCATCATCACGAGATGTTATACCGAGATTGTGATACATGTGCACAAGAACTGTTGATCCCCATGACCACTTCTTTGTCGCTTTGTCCTTGGCAAACAAGTCAAAATACCGTGCGTTGACATCAGTGCCCTTTTTTGTGGGAAATAAAAACGAATCAAGGACATATAACATGCACGCACGAGCAACAAACCTGGCTGTTAACCCCGTCTTCTTGGCTGCTTCAGCGGTACCATCACTGATAACCTTCTCCAATTTGTATGCACAATGTTCTATTAGTTTTCTCAGTAACAAAGAATTCCCAACACTACCAACTTTCAAAATTTTGAATCCATTAAAATCTAGCAAAAGATTCTTCTGGAAAACCTCGAGAAGCACAGAGAATCCCCAAATATCGCCAATTACTGTGGCATCACCATCTGCACCAAAGCCAATCAATTGCTCTACATCATCCAAAGTTGGAGTCATCTCTCCCCATTTGAAGTGGAAACTATTAGTTTTTGGTTGCCAACGTTTGGCAAAAGCAGAAATAAGCCCACAGTTATAACAGTCATACGATATGGCCCCAATTCTATCTAAACCCTTCAACTTAACCAATTCCTGGACCATTTGTGGTTCCCTTGTAAGATCCCACGTTGACAGGTGATGGTCCAGGAATTGGTTAATATTAACCAACTTACACCCTCCATCTACACTACGTTCACAATTACCCCAGCATTAGGAATATTAACCTCATAATCAATTCCGCTGCGACATTCACCGAGCGTTGGGCAGACTCACTATGAATTTCAGAACCCACAGTTACCCGAGTCTAAATCCTTCCAAACTATAAAATATGATTTCTCCACAGATCTGCTTACAGCCAAGTTGGCACCCAATCCCCATGTCCCTTTTAATCATCTGTCAGCTTCTAGTAGAAAATTACATGATAAATCTAAAATATTACTTGTAAGGTTCTTCAATTTTATACAGGAAGTTGGTCTTCCTTCGTACGAAACAGTTGTGCATTCAGCTAAAAAAAATTGTTCCCTCCATCCTGAAGCCTTGTGAAGCCAATTTTAACTTTCTGCCATAGAGGTTTGACTTGCCAAGGAACCGCATCATTTTGGAAGGCTTTTACTGCTGCTTCGGAGTCTGATGAGACCCAAACCTTGGGTATGTTGAGAAGTTGAGCCTTTGCCATACCCCTCACCATGGCTGTGCATTCTGCAAAGGAAGCAGTGGTCATTTGAATGTTCTTTCTGAGTACCCCAATTATATCTCCACCATTATAATGATATTAAAATGCAATGTAAATCTTAAAAACAAGGTACCCACTTCTTATTTCTACTATATTTTGAGTGCCAAATGAGCATTAAAATGTGGTTTAGCGCTACAATTCCTTCCAAGTGGACAATTTATTCTAGCTGTTTCAAAACACCCCATGGAGTTTACAAGAAAGTCCACAATTACCTATGGGTTTGGTGTAATCTGCAAGGAAACCAAGAGAGTTGCTGTAGTGGTCTGAGGCTATTCCTCAAGAAGCAGAGGTCCTGGGATCGACTTACCCCCCAATGGGCCACTCATCAAGAATTTCCTGACTTATACCGCATGAATTGTCAGTGGGGATCTCACGTCAGTCACGGCCAAAGGGATTAGTAAGGCAAATGGTGCTTAGTCATGAACCCAGATCACCTTGGTCTTCAAAAGTAAAAATAAAAAATAAAAACTAATAATTGAGTTTAGATTGTAATGCAAATCGGAAGATAACATAAAAAACAGAAGAATGACCCGATAGGTACACTAGAAATTATTCCTTAATTTTCATCTAGTAAGCAGGAAATGAGAATGTAGATTGCAATATTAATATGTCAATGATATTTAATAGAATAGTGTTCTTTCATATTTTTAACCTTTCAAATTATGAGAAACATAGAAAACCCTCAGCTGAAATTAGTGTGGTAACTCGTCATAACTGTTTGAGCTCAAACAGAAGCCGGCCAAAAAATACGGCCACAAATAATTTACAGCACACTATCTTTACACTTTAACTAAGGTAACTAAATATGCCAGTCAAATCTGACCCTTTGAGGTAGTTTCATGCAACCTCCATCTTCTATCAACTGGAGTTAGTCCCAAATTTCTACTGGGTAGACAATGTTTTATGCTACGTTAAATTCCCTGGAAAAGAAAACAAAAAATTAAAGTAAGAAGAAAAAGAGAAACCTGTTTCAATGTGAGCCAAAAAAAAGTATAATGGAAAATATTGGTTACAGGCTTACAGCAGTAGATAATGAACCTGATGTTGCTCAAATATTACAAATTCCAAAAACTTATATATATTTGAAAAAAAATAAATTGAGATCGCTTTCAGGTGTATAAATGTGTTGCAGTTTCAGTGAAATATTTACTTTGACAAAAATTTATAGTGATACGAATTTTCAGTGAAGATTAACAGAACTCTTTGATTTTTAGTGCCCTCCAAATAAAGCTTCATTACAACACGAAGCAAATATTTATTTCAGTAGAGTAAGTAATTTTGATACAGTAAAAAATGAAGAAGGAAAAAGAACTGTTAGTTTTTAACCAAGAATAATATAGGGGTGATACTTTCGGCAGCACCGAAAAACACTCCATGTTTCTCTTTTCTAAGTATTTGGTGATATACATGGGAATCTTTTATGGTCAGATCTGGTGAGTGCAGTAAATATTCAGAGTATCTCACTATAGGCGTTGAATGAGAGATTAGGGAGGGTTGTGGGAAGATATTGGTTGCTGCAAAAAATACCTCTACCATTTTAGACTTAATTATACAGTGAAATATATCTTCTACACAAATATCGAATGAAAATTAATTAAAGAAAGTTCATAGTTAAACAAACCTCATTCCTGCCGGTGATACTTTAAAGGACAATACAAAATGCCGAACTTGCAACATTGTAACTTCAGGACATAAATGATTATATGTTTCACCAAGCTAGGAAGAAACTAAAAACAGGTGTTTGTGCCCAATGCATCGCCCAAAGTAGTATTTCCTTCAATAATTTAGACTTCTATCATCTTTGTACATGGATCAGTTAATAAAATCTTCACATTATCGCTGCTAATCCCACGAGACCACCTTCTTCACTGCTGGTCTCAGGAGCCAAGACTAAGTTGCGAGTTCTTGCTGAAAAGTACACGAACGGGTTTGTTAGAAAAATATAGTACAGTTTCAAGGACAGGATTAAACCTTGTCAGCTTCACCGGAGTTAGAGACAAGAATGAGAGCGAGGGACACATATAATCTTACACTTCCAAAACAAAAAGAAATTCGGTCAGGTGAAAGGAATACGGAATTTCTCCATGCCATGGCGAACTTTAAAAGAAAGAAGAACCTTATTACTGAACTCAAGAATGAGGATGGGTCTATTACTAAGGATCAAGATCAGATAAGACAAATGATTGTTGAGTAAATACCAAAAAATTCGAGTTTTCTCAGGTTGATATCAATGAAAATCTGATGCGTTTGGTTCCTAGTGCTATCACAGATGATGAAATTAAAGTCATGAGCAAGATTCTCGATGTTGAGGAGATTAAGAACATTGTCTTCAACATGAGTAGTGAAAGTTCACCGGGTCCCGACAGGTTCCAGGGTTTTTTTTTATCAAAATTATTGGGGAATAGTGGGGGATGATATGATCAGAGCTACTACTTAATTCTTCAGAGACAATTGCCTCCCTTGGGGATTCAACTCGAATCTTATCAATTTGATTCCCAAGAGTCAAAATGAAATCAACTGGGGCAGTTTAGGCCAATTTACCTCAGTAATTTTCTATACAAAATCCTCACTAAAATTCTTACTTCAAGGTTGTCCTCTATTGCAGGTAGTCATATCTACTGAGCAGAGTGCCTTTATAAAGGGCAGAAACATCCAAAGCAACATGTACCTTGCTTCAGAAATGATTAACAAAATGAAGACTAAGAGGCATGGAGGAAATGTGGGTTTAAGAATTGACATATCTCAAGCATATGAAAATTTAAGCTGGGAGTTCCTCCTTAAGACCCTAGAGCTGTTGGGGTTTGGCTCTACTTTTTGTGCTTGGATCAAGACTCTTTTGAGCAGTGGAAAAATCTCTATTTCCGTGAATGGGGGGCTTTGTGGGTACTTTGTAGTTGGTAGAGGGTAAAGGCAGGGGACCCGCTATCTCCTTTGATCTTTGCCTTCGCAGAAAATGTTCTTCCGAGACAACTTGTGCAATGCTATGGTGTCAACTAGAAGATTGGTTAGCCCAACCCATCTTTTGTTCGCTGATGACATTTTCTTGTTTGCTAACGGGGGTATTAGAGGTTTGAGGAGACTTAAGCAGCTCTTGATTGCCTATCTTCTCGTCATAAGATTATTGCTGACCTTTTTGGGTTCAAAGAAGGAAGCTTACCTGAGACTTATTGGGAATCTCCCTTATTCAAGGTAGAGTTACAAATAGTACCATCCTGCCCGTACTGGAAAAAATTAAAAGGGCAAATGGGTGGGTGAGGCAACTTCTCTCTTTTCAAGGTAGAGTAGTATTGGCTAAGTCGGTCTAAAACAACATTCCAGTGTATAACATGGGCATTTATAAGTGACCGAGTTGGGTCATCAAAGAAGGGGAGAAGGTGATCAGGAACTTCATTTGGTCGAGTGATCCTAACAAAAGGAAAAGAATTACAGTGAAGTGGGATAAAGTGTGCAAGCCTTACATTGAGGGAGGTTTGGGAATTAGAAGTTTGAAAGACATAAACTTGGCAATGCTTAACAAATTGGCTTGGAATTTTGTCCAAAAGAAGGGTGACTGGGCAGCTTTTCTCTCTAACAAATTCAAGACTGTAGCTGGCAATTATATTTCCTACTACAAATGTTCTTCTGTTTGGGAAGATATTAAATGGGCTCTTGATGAGATGAGTACTTTATGTGGCTGGGTTATCGGTGACGACAAGGCCATTGACTTCTGGAGAGATGCTTAGGCTAACTCTGGCCCCTTGAATTCTCTTCTGCAAGCGAGCAACAACACATGGAAATCTATTAAGCTAAGTTGGGAGACTTCATCAACCATGATGAGTGGGGCATACTATTAGTAAGGCTATTTTATGTTATTTTAGTCCCACATTGGTTATTCATAGAAATAGTTTACTATCTCTGTGACGACCTACCGAACGCCGGCCAAATCCACCCGAGGGTTTTGAGTTCTGTCCAAATGTATTTGTTCTCTATATCCTAATATATCTCCACGCCAAGTTTCGTCGCAATCGGATTCAGTTAAGGGGGCGAAAAGGTCCAGTACGCTTCGTCTCATGTTTTAACGTTTCCTTTTGGAAATTGACTATTCACTTAGTAGCTATATTAAGGAGGAACCTTGGTCCGATCCTCCCCATGACTAAAAGAGCTTTAATGCTTGGTCATCAAGGACCCCGGCTCATGGACTATCTACAAGGGATAGTTATGAGTTCTCCTAGGCCTAGGGAAGGCCAGGGGACATTGCCTCGCAATGCGGGCCGGTTTTCAATAGAGAGCTTCATATGGCGCCGCTACGCCCCGCGGGCTATCCGAGACGCACCGCCCCTTACAGATGGACAATATAAATAGTCCAGGCTCGTCGCCCCTTGAGATATGAGTCCCTTATCTGGAAACCGGCATATTGAGCTACCCTGATCCGCTACAGGACAGGTGTGCTTTTCGTACCTCGCACGCGTCGCGAGAGATTACGTTGTAGGGTTTATTGAGGGAACCTTCAGCGTTGTTGCCTTTACCGAATACATATTCGATGACCCCTCACGAGTATCCAGGATTATCCGGATGTTGCTCTAGCATCCGTGGGTTGTATGCCACTGGTGCCGCGCCCGTGAAGATGGCTGGTACACGCCGACCGCGCGTCCGTGTACGCCGCACGGTCCCTTATTCCGCTGCACTCCGAGAACTGCAGAGGCGGTCCCGGGCTGGGCCGTTACAGATGGTATCAGAGCGAGAATAGCTTGTTAAAGCTTAGCTCTTGAGTTGGTAGAGCGTAGATGGATTGTGCCTACGTCTGCCAGAGCTTGACTAGTTGGGTCTAGGCTTATCCGAGCAAGGCTTGCTGGGAGTTTGCTTGTCAGAGCGTAGATGGGTTGTGCCTACGTCCGTCAGAGTAAACAGAGTAATGATTCCCGAGTTGGTAGTATGGGATACCCATTTGGCAGTTGTTCTCTCCAGAGCCGTAGTTGTTCCTTAGAGATGATCCAAGCACCGTTGTGAACGCTTGTAGAGTGAGTTGCCTACATGTCAGTTGATATTGGACGCAAGAGGAAGGCTCCGTATCCGAGCGCGAGATTGCTCAAGTTAAATGTGCTTTGGACAATGACGCTAAGAGGAGGATTGAGATTTGAGTTGGACGCGATGATCTATATCGTTGGTTGTCTCTAGAAGGCTGGTTAGTGTCGCAGATGCTCTATGAAGAATAGTAATAAAGCGATCTAGCAGTTTGTTATTGCATTCGGTCTGTATCCGCGCTGCGAAGTTTAGTAACAGTTATGAGCAAGGACGATGCCCCTCAGCAGAGATCGATATGGTCAGTGTCAGTTACCGAGTACTTTCGTGTGGAAGCCGCGAAGCTTGGTTTGGTTGGAATTCCTTAGTGTCTACAGAAGATTGAAGAATCCTGAGAGATACTCGTTGCGATTGTCCTGAGTTGGACATTGAGACGTTCCGGAGGTGAATGTCATGAGCCGAAGATGAAGTGGCATGAAGTAAGAGATGAAGACATGGTTTGGGTCCCGAGTTTGCACACAGTGATATCGTCAAGTAGACGTCGAGGGCAGAGTGACTCGTTGTTACGCGACATGAACTGCGACCTCCCAGATGGGTTGTCGCTTGTCCGCAGTTGGTCCCCAGTTACATGGGACCCTGCTTTGATCACTCCAAGAAGGCAAGATGCCGAGTGATGTTTGTTCTCTGGCTCCGTAGTGAGTTTCAGGTTTGTCGGCGTTCGAGTGCTCTAGCCGAGTTGATCCATGTTGTTCCACATGATGGTTCTGGGTCATTTTAAGCTCTCAGATGGAAGACTCACGTTTCCGAAGGTTAGTAAGTTACGTGGTCGTCGCAGAACAGAGTTGAGCTTCAGTCAGTTGTGCGGGATACCTCAGACATGATCTCAGATGGGAGATTGCTCTAGGATGAAAGATCCTGAGCGGAATTGGATGTTAGTTTCCCAATTCCTTATCACTCGCTGGTTGGCGGTAGGGATAGAGTACCCGCGCCTCGTTCTTTGTTTTTATCGATGGAGTGTCTTTAGAAGACCACATCTCAGTGACCGGTTAGAGTTGGCTGCGTTTGTTGAAGCTAGTTCAAGAGACAGAGAATGGCTACGCTTCAGTTTAGAGATGATTGCGACAGTATGAAGGTTGGTCTCCGCGAGTTTGATAGCAGTTGGACATGGCAAACCAACGAGCTCAGGGTGACAGGTACAGTGACAGTATCTTGTTCCCAAGTTCCCCAAGTACTCAGGTTGGAGTAGGGATGTAGAGACGGAGAAACGCTTCAGTAGTCCGTCAGTTATATGTCACAGCTTTGTTCTCGACGCGGACGTCGAGCTTATTGAGTGTGAGAAGAGTTGTAAGTTGTGACGCAGATGTACGCAGGTTCCAGCATGGGTCATTACCACCAGAGTTTGGCAAGTATAGATGCCAGTGTTAAGTCCTCGTCAGAGAAGAGGCATTGAGAAGTCCTCCTTAGAGAGTGAGACAGATTGGAGTCCTCCGAAGTGGAGAGATCTTTGGGGACGCCGGAGTAGCGATCACCCTTCCTGCAGCCAAGTTAGGTGCAGATGCCATCTAGCGTTACATGGGTTAGATGATGGCCTACTACGAAGTGGTAGAGCAGAAACGTGGCTTCACAGATAGATGTCTCATGGGTTTTAGAAGTTCACACAGGACGCCTTTATGGCGGACCTCGATGGTTAGCTGGCGGTAGGGAACAGAGTACCCGCGCCTTGTTGAGAGTATGCTACCTTCTAGGAGCTACCCTCCCTCGCCCAAGTGAACAATGAGTACCAGTTCAGTTCTATACTGGTAAGGCTAGAGTGCCGCATCTTGATGTTGTATCCCCGATGTTCCGTAAGAAGGGCGGACATGGTTTGAAGACCTTTGCAGAGATGATTAAAGGGCAGTCAGAAAGTTTCACTGTGCGGCAGATGTTCCGTACAGTTGGGGAGAGTTACCCCTTGGTTATAGAAGACTTGCTCCTTACCACTCGCAGAAGAAGAGTGAAGTTTGAAGCCGAGATTCACAGAAGATTGAACTCTCGAGCAGCGAAGGCATTGTGCGACTCGGAAGTGAGCGCACTTTTGGGACGGGATTGCAGATATCCTCGTCGGGCTGTCCGGAGGAGACGCCCTTGGTTTGTCGAGAAGAGCGACATTCCACATTGTGTCAGGGGAGAAGGCGCTTTGCAGCAGGATGCAGCGCATTTCAGAGGGCGCGATGCTAGAGTGCACCGCCCATACATTTTTCAGAAGGTTTGAGACCAAGAGACAATAACCAGACGAGAAGGCAGACTCCAGTCGTATGAAGGTTCGGTCACTACGCACTTTAGTTGGAATGGGCGAAGTTAAGGTTCAGTTCTGAAGACACAGTTGTTAGCATCGAGACTAGCAGTTGGGCTCAGTATCCGCTAGTACAGAAGAAGATATAGTACTCTGAACTAAGTGCGGGAGAGTTGTTGGTTTCTTGATGATGCAGAAGATTGAATCCCTGCAGAGCCGTGTGGAAGAAGGTACTCGACGAGGACGTCGAGATTATTTTAAGTACGGGAGGGTGTGACGACCTACCGAACACCGGCCAAATCCACCCGAGCGTTTTGAGTTCTGTCCGAATGTATTTGTTCTCTATATCCTAATATAGCTCCACGCCAAGTTTCGTCGCAATCGGATTCAGTTAAGGGGGCGAAAAGGTCCAGTACGCTTCGTCTCATGTTTTAACGTTTCCTTTTGGAAATTGACTATTCACTTAGTAGCTATATTAAGGAGGAACCTTGGTCCGATCCTCCCCATGACTAAAAGAACTTTAATGCTTGGTCATCAAGGACCCTAGCTCATGGACTATCTACAAGGAATAGTTATGAGTTCTCCTAGGCCTAGGGAAGGCCAGGGTCAATGCGGGCCGGTTTTCAATAGAGGGCTTCATATGGCGCCGCTATTCCCCGCGGGCTATCCGAGACGCACCGCCCCTTACAGATGGACAATATAAATAGTCCAGGCTCGTCGCCCCTTGAGATATGAGTCCCTTATGTGGAAACCGGCATATTGAGCTACCCTGATCCGCTACAGGACAGGTGTGCTTTCCATACCTCGCGCGCGTCGCGAGAGATTACGCTGCAGGGATTATTGAGGGAACCTTCAGCGTTGTTGCCTATACCGAATACATATTCAATGACCCCTCACGAGTATCCAGGATTATCCGGATGTCGCTCTAGCATCCGTGGGTTGTATGCCACTGGCGCGCCGCGCCCGTGAAGATGGCTGGTACACGCCACCGCGAGTCCGTGTACGCCGCACGGTCCCTTATTCCGCTGCACTCCGGGAAATGTAGAGGCGGTCCCGGGCTGGGCCGTGACAATCTCTCCTATATATAGAGAGTATGATGTAACCTAAATATTTAATTCAATAATAGTTTTTTTTTCTCTCTAATCTATTTCTACATTGTGTCAGAGCGAGTTACCCTCGTTCAACACCCTCGTTAATCGTTCATGTTGGTCTGATTCACGCCGCCGCTCTCTCTCTCCTTTGTTTTAAAGAACGACGATTATCACTATCTCTCTGGTAGCGTTGTTCTGATCGCAACCTAAGCTTCCGCAATTATTTTTTTTAGTTTTTTGGATCCGGTCGGGAGATGCAATAGATGCTGATCTGAATCTCATATCTATTTGGTTATTTTGAGGTAATCGATCACAATAGCTATCGGTGATGAGTCGAGTTCGAGTTCGACCGTTTCTTCGATTGGAACGAGTGAAGATGTTCAGTCCTTCAACTCTGTTCATGATAATCTAAATTTGAAGATTACCTCACAGCTATTAGATGGCTTGAATTATGTTCGATGGGCACAGTCCGCGAAATTGTTTGTTGGTGGCCGTGGAAAGATAGGGTTTCTTCTTGGCAAAGAAAAAGAACCTGCAGAATCAAATCCGAAGTATGCAAAGTGGTTCTCGGATGATTCGATGGCAAGAACTTGATTGATTAACTTTATGCAGTCGACGATCTCCGCTGGATACTTATTCACAAGCAATGCATATCTGATTTGGGAATCACTTCGTAAGGTATATTCTCAGCGAGAGAATAATGCTAGGATCTTTCAACTTTCCAATGAGATTGGGAATTTTAAACAGGGTACTCAGACTTTGGGGATGTATTATGCGAGACTTCGATCGAGTTGGGAAGAATTATCTCGTTATGATAGCTCATCGAGTGGCCAGCTAGCACACCAAGTGAAATTGTTCCTATTCCACCTACGGCAGCAGAGATTTATGCAAAGATTGTGGAGAAGACTCGGGTGCTTCAGTTTCTTGTGGGGGCTCAATCCCGACTTTGAGTATGCACGAGTTCATCTACTTGACAGGACTCCTTTCCCAACTCTTGAAGAGGTACACGCATATTGTTTCTCCGATCAGAGTCGTCGGTCACCTATGCCTCCTGTCTCTGGGATCCCTTCAGAGACTTTTGCTATGGCTATTCGTTATGCTTATCTAGCACCACCGTCAGTTCCTTTACAAACTTCGCATACATCATTACCTAGCCTTTCTCTGTTACCAGCGGATTTCGGTAACTCTCGCCCCTCAAGAAAGAAGTGTGATTATTGTGGTAAGTAGGGGCATCTAAAGACAACTTGTCATACTTTACACGACCGTCCTGCTGGTTATCAACCAGCCCATCTCAGTCCTTAGCACACTTATCTACCGACTCTAGTGTACTAGATTCTTCGGCCTTTAGTGCTCTCTCTCAGGATGAAATCAACAGGTTCCGACAACTTCTCTATATGTCTTCTACACTGGCAGCTTCTCATACAGGTAACTTCACATCTGCAAATAGTGTTTCTGCATCTCCAACTTCGCTTTGGATTATTGACTCGGGTGCAACCGATAATATGACTGGTATGTCTTCTCTTTTCCGGTCTTATGCTTCTAGTTCATGGCGACGAACTGTTCGTCTTGCCAATGGAACTGAGACTCCTATTGCAGGGAAAGGTTGTATCCCGATTATAGATTCTCTTTCTTTACCTGATGTCCTTCATGTCCCTCAGTTGGATACTAATCTTCTTTCTGTTAATAAAATTACCATAAATAAAAACTGCAGTATAACCTTCTTTCCTGATTATGTTGTTTTTCAGGATCTGGTGTCACGGAAGATGATTGGCAGTAGACGTGAAGAGGGTGGTCTTTATTTTCTGGATGGACATGTCTCTTCTATTTCTCCTCAGGCTCTCCAGTTAAAATCTGTCTAATAGTGAGAATATAAAGCGGGTGCACGTTGGCGTTACCGCTTAGGCCATATTTCCTTTAAGTATCTACATTATTTGTTTCCGTCTTTCTTCTCTAAAGTATCCATGTCTGACTTGTCTTGTGAGACGTGTGAACTAGCTAAACATCGTTGTAGCATGTATCCGTTGAGTATTAATAAAACTTCTTGTTTTTATACTGTGCATTCGGATGTTTGGGGTTCTGCCCCAGTTACCTCTAGTTTAGGATTTCGTTATTTTGTGTTGTTGATTGACAATTTTTCGAGGTGTACTTGGGTTTATTTGATAAAATCCAAAGATGAGGTTTCCTCTATTTTTCAGACATTCACCGCAATGGTTCGTACTCGGTTTGGGAAAACTATTAAAGTTTTTGTTCCGATCAAGGTGGGGAATTTATGTCCAAAGGTCTTCGTAAATTCCGCAATGTCAATGGCATTGAGCATCAAATTTTAATACGAAACTCTGCAACAAAGTGGTAAATCAGAAAGGAAAAATCGTCATATTCTTGATCTTGCTCGTGCTATATCAATTGGCATGAATGTCCCCTCGCGTTTTTGGTCTAACGCTGTTCTTACAGCTGTGCTTCTTATCGACCGGTCTCCGTCTCGAGTTCTTGGTTTTCGCACCCCGTATTATATCTTTATCCTGATCGTTCCGTTTTTCAGATTCCACCTCGTGCTTTTGGGTGTGTATGTTTCGTCCCAGTCAGTGGGTCAACCTCTAAACTAGATCCTCGTGCCTTGAAATGTGTATTCCTGGGTTACTCATGCTCAGAAGGGTTATAGGTGCTTTCATACCTCATCCCGTCGTTATTTCACCTCTATGGACGTTACTTTCTTTGAACATGCTCTGTTCTTTACGGGCGGCTTTCTCTCTCAGGGGGAGTGTTTTCCAGTTCATCCTCTTCCATTAGAAGATTTATCTTCTCCTCCTTCAGATCTACTTCCGTTGAGTGTTCCGTGTGAGTCTGCAATCCCACCTTTAGTTTCACCTTCAGTTTCACGTCATTTACAGGTTTATACTCGACGACATCTAGGACGCCAGCCTCCTACACAAGACTGCCAAACATCCTCTGTAGCCCCAGGTCTGCCACCTGCCATCGATTCACCTTTATCACGTATTGAGCCTTCTCTTACCGCTTCTATACCAGTTACTACCTGTTTCTCATAGTGATGATGATATACCGATTACTATTCAAAAAGAGAAGCATAATGTAAGGAAGCCTGATAGATATTCAGATACCGTGGTTTATTCTATCGTTGATTATACCTCAAATCATCGTTTATCTCCTACTTATAGAGCTTTTCTAGCTTCTCTCTTTGGTTAATATACCACGTACAGTGACAGATGCGTTAGCCAAACCTCATTAGAAGGCTGTGATGTTATTGGAATAATTACATGCATTGGAGATCAATAATACCTAGTCATTGGTTACCCTCCCGCATGGACGTACATCAGTCGGATGCAAATGGGTGTTTACGGTTAAAGAAAATCCAGATGGAACGGTAAGCAGGTACAAGGCTCGGTTAGTTGCCAAGGAGTATGCACAGATACATGGTATTGATTATCAGGAGACGTTTGCTCCTGTGGACAAGATGAATACTATTCGAATCATCTTTTCTATTGTTGCGTCGAAATCTTGGCCCCCTTTCCAGATGGATGTAAAGAATGCATTTCTGAATGGAATATTGCAGGAAGAGGTCTAAATGTCTCCACCTCCAGGTTTTCGTCCTGCTTCTACTTCTAGCTTGGTATGTAAGCTAAAAAAGTCCATCTATGGGATTAAGCAGTCTCGTCGTACATGGGCTGATACATTTGGTACTACTATGATTGACTTTGGTTATGTTCCGAGTAATGTTGTCCATACTTTATTTCTTTGACATTCTGGTAGGAAAATTGTTGCATTGCTTGTCTATGTTGACGATATTATTATTACAGGAGATGATATTCAGGGTATTAGTGACCTGAAGTCTTACCTCTGTACCCGCTTTCAGGTGAAGGATCTCGGTCGCTTGCATTATTTCCTTGGGATTGAAGTTGCTCGTTCTAGTTCCGGTATTTTCATCTCTCAGAGAAAGTACATTTTTGATCTTCTCTCTGCTTTAGGACAGCTTGCGTGTCGTCCTGCTGATACACCTCCAGAACTGAATCATCGTCTGGCAGACTTTGAGGGGGAGTTATTGGGAGACATTGGGCAGTACCAGCGGCTTCTTGGGAAACTCCTCTATCTTTCTTACCCGTCCTGATATTGCATATGCGGTAGAAGTTCTTAGTCAGTTTATGCACAAGCCGTGTCATCCCCATCTCTAGGCAACTATTCGTGTTCTTCGATATCTCAAGGTGTGTCCTGGTCGTGGCGTTTTATTTCGAGATCATGGTCATTCTCGAGTCGAGGCTTGAACAGGTGCTGACTATGCAGGTTCATTATCCGATCGTCGCTCCACTTCTGGGTATTGTACCACTATTGGTGGCAATTTGGTTACATGGCAGAGTAAGAAACAAGATGTTGTTTCAGGTCCAGTGCAGAAGCCGAGTACAGAGCCATGGCTCAAGGTGTTTGTGAGTTAATATGGCTTAAGCATCTTCTACAAGAGCTCCGAATATCGGTATCACTTCCTATGACGCTCTATTGTGACAACAAATCTGTTATTAGCATTTTGGCTAATCCAATGCAACATGATCGTACCAGGCAGGCACATTGAGGTTGATCGGTACTTTCTGCATGAGAAGTCTGGACAGATTCAGACTCTCTATGTTTCTACTTCGCAGCAGCTTGCAGATTTTCTCACGAAGGCCGTTAGTAGCAGATTATTATTAGATGTTTTGTCCAAGCTGGGCATGCGCGATATTCATGCTCCAGCTTGAGGGGGAGTATTAGCAAGGTTATTTTATGTTATTTTAGTCCCACCTTGGTTATTCATAGAAGTAGTTTACTATCTCTCTTATATATAGAGAGTATTATGGAACCTAAATATTTAATTCAATAATAATATTTTTCTCTCTCTAATGTATTTCTACACATACCTAAGAATGTGAGTCTTTTTCTTGCTCAAAATGGAACTGTGTCGGACTCTGTGCTTTGCAATCCAAGGGAGAAGGATCTTAGAGTTTGGAAGCCAGATCTTGAAGGTCTCTTCTCTGTGAGGTCTGCGTATAATACCTTTAGGTCGAAGAGAGATCATCCTTAGTGTGTGAAGTTTGTGTGGAACAACCATATTCATCCTAGGCTTGGCTCTTTTGCGTGGAAGTTCTTCTGCAATGCTATCTCTTCGGATGGTGCTGTTAGAAGAAGGAAGGTTCCAGTGGTTTCCATTTGTGTTTTTGTAGGAACGACTCAGAATCGGATGAGCATCTCTTCTTGCATTGTCATGTTTCAGTGGGGTTATGGGGGTGGATCAGGGGGATATTTGAGGTCCCAGATTCTGGTGTTACTTCTTGGAAAGATGTTCTTGAGCTTAAGCCCTGCTTTTAGAGATTTTTGGAGCGCCGCAGTTTTGGGTTGTCTTCAGGCTTTGTGGGAGACTAGAAATAAGCATATTCATTGCAAGACTATGCTTACGAAGAAATATATGTTCAATTCTACTCTGGATCTGAGAATCTTGTCTTCCCTTCAAGTGACGTTTTTACAGCAATAAATTTTATACTTATCAAAAACAAAAAGAAGTGTTGCCCTAAACCTCCATTGATAATCAATCTTGCTTTTGGAGTCTTCCTAACCAAGATGAGATTAAGATGAAGACGGATGGGTGCTCTAAAGGCAATCCAGGCCCTTCTGGGATCGGGGCGATCTTTAGAAACTATACCGGGGATGTTATGGGTACTCTGTCCAAATCGATGGGTTCCGGAACTAGTTTCGCAGCAGAGGCTATTGTATATGCTGTTCAAGAAGCCATTGATATGGGGTGGCCTAGATTGTGGACCGAATCAGATTCAGAAGCTACAATTACTGCCTTTACAAAGAAGGAAGCTCTTGTGCCTAAAATCTCAAAGGGTTCTCGCCACCTACAAGCTGGAAAAGATTATATTCTTCACCATTTGGAGGAATGCAAACTTCTCTCCCGATTCTCTCTCAAAGGAGAGGGCAGCTTTCTAATGGGAATGAAGTTTGGAGCCTGCTGATTTGGAGCACATTGAAGAGGCCAACACGAAGTACTTTAGGATGGTGTAATTCATTTTTTTCTTCTTTTTTTTGGGTCTGGGCTGGCGATTATGCTTCCCTCCCTTCTTTGCATTTCTGGATTTTCTTACATCTTAATCTAAACCTTTTGCAAAAATAAAATGGGCGCAGCAAGGGCAGGACTTAAAGTTATTATGTACGTATATTGTTGTCAGAAAAATATAAGCCATTCAAGAAAACAAAAACTAGTATTTCTTCAAATACCTAATTGCAGACTCACATAACTATTAATATCAAGCATTCTTTTTTCCCCAATACCCAACTAATGATGGGGTTTTGAACCTTGACGATCCTATGTTCAACAGGCATTTAAATGTTATGCGACCAAGGGATGGTCTTGACAGGTCTAGGCAAGTTCCTGTTGCCCACCTATGGACTAACCCCGGAGTTTCGTGTCATCTTTTGAAGAGCCGGCTACACTCAGGGCAAGTTACCGACCTACAAGTAAAGTAGCTTTTTTTTATTTATCATGCCTATGATTTTTTTAGCAATCTCTTAATTTCACAACAATAATGGTCGTACAGTACAAATTAATGCACCAACTGGATCATTAAGAAGCCAAAATCGCCTCATTATAGGTGGATAAGTAGTACCATAAGTTTATCAAGGAAAAAGTAAGTCAATATCTTTTTGATGATCATGGAAGTCGAGAATAAAATGTAGTAGACAAAATGATTACCAGTGACATTTGTAATAACATTTGTGCTTTTTTGAGCAGCAAGTGCCTTCAAGTTGCTTCCAGCAGCTAACAAAAGCAAGTTCTTCATATACTGCTTTTGATCTTTGGGACTAGATGTCTTTCTTAAAGATTCTTCAAAAGCCGACAAATGCTGTGGTGTAATTGAAGGAAGAGAAAGTAAAACCTACGATCCACAAAAAAGATAGTGTACCATC
This sequence comes from Kingdonia uniflora, assembly GCA_014058105.1. Lineage (NCBI taxonomy): Eukaryota > Viridiplantae > Streptophyta > Magnoliopsida > Ranunculales > Circaeasteraceae > Kingdonia > Kingdonia uniflora. The sequence goes on from JACGCM010000862.1 coordinate 47,349, forward strand.
ATCAGGAACTGCTCCAGAAAAATTCTTGGACGTCGAAACGCATTTATGAATTAAATAAGATGTTCCCCTCCCCAAAAAAATAAAAAATAATTTTTTTTATCTTACTTGAAAACTAATGAAGGAAAGCGTAAATAACCATTGAATTCAACGAAGAGGATACATACCCTTCCATAATGAATAAGATAACAAACCTGTCTAGGAGCAGGATCCCTATCTGCAAGATACACGAAAATTTCACGGCAGAGACCAACAAGATCTCCACAGATAATAGCATTTGACTCGAGGGCCAAACCTTCGATAATCGAATAGAATAAATCTTTGGCAACAAATTGTTGGAGTTCTGCACTATTTGTTGACACAGCTAAATGAACCAAAGAACCACAGAAGGATGAAACTTTTGTTACAGCTTCCGCATCTGTCCATGTAAAAGCTTTTGTACTTATTTGTAGAGCCGAAAGGGCTGCACCTTTACGCTTCAACAAAAACCTGCAAATAGATAAATGTTAGACACTTTTTATAGCATGGTTCCAAATACATCAATTTAAAATAGTGGTAAAACTCGAGAAATAGTAAGAAACATTGGATCGATAAGATTTAGAACGGAAAAAACTATCGAAATCACGGTTATGGAAATGTATTTTCGCTATAATTAATGTGAGGGCAAAATGTTTCATGTTTATTTTTTATTTTTTTTTTGGAAGAGGAAGCTGGGGTTTGGCAGACCTCTAGCAGCTTTGTTGATATATAAACAGTATTACAACCTAGGAAAATAAATGCTGTTAGAATCAGCTGTACAAATGTTACTAAGATCAGCTGGAAAATCACAAGGAAAGAAGACATAAGAATCAATGATGTCCATCTTAGAGGCTATGTAATCTGAAGCTTTATTCCACTCTCTGTAATCAAAGTCAAGCCTGAATTTATCCATACTGGATGTTATCCTCTTTGCTTCTCACACATCAGTCAATCAAGACCAAGGAGGTTTGCATTCTTCCTTTAACATTTTAACTGAATATTTAGAATCTGCAACAGTGTACATATTTTGAATGCCAATTTTTCTGCAATTCTAAGACCTTCACAAGCTGCTTTAATCTCAATCTCTCCAATCCCCAGGTTTGCATGAACAATTCTGATAAAAGCTGCAATTGGAATGTCGTTTGGCAATCTAAAATTACCTCCAAATGAAGCTCTATCAGGAGATAAACATGCATTAACATTTAGAATGATATTATGCTCAAAATTCTTCCTCCATTTTATCTGCCTGGGCTGCTTTATCACTGGATTCAGCCCCCAATTCCTAATACATGTATGAGAGATTGGTCCATACCAGAATTTAAAGTTTGATTGACAACATTTGTGAGCCACCTCAAAATGAATTCTTCTATACAGTGTGACACGGACCAACTTAAAATCAAGCTTGGCACGTGCGGCACTCGAGACACCTGTCCCAAGTAAGCCTAATTACTCTTCTTAATCAATTATTTAGCATCACATAATCTCAACGCATCGCATAATCTCAACGCATCACAAACACTGAACAAAGGGTCTTTGAAGGCATCATTTCATTCAAATATCAACAACTATTACAAAGCACTATTACAAGCTTAAATTCCTTCTTGGGTGTAGAAGACTAGTCCTCTACATATATATGAAAATGGAAAACAGCTAAGTTCTAAAAGGAAACATCAAAAGTGGAGACGAAGCGTACTCCCCCATTTTCCTAAGCTAACCTTTACAAAAATAAATGAAAATTTGTACAACCTAAGGAACCTATATACAAAGCCTGGGCGTCACACTCTCTCCCACTCAGTTTGGAGACGCCCTCGTCGACTTTTTCTTCTGCTTCCACATCTGTCTGTTCTCTTTCCTCTCTTGCTTGGACTCAGTCTTCCTTAGTCGGACCAGGAGGGGATGAGAATCTTGGTGCTCCCAGCTGGCTTCAGTATCTGGCAGATCCTTCCACTTCACTAGGTACTCATAAACTTCCTCTTTGGTGTCCGGATCAACATGGGTGACTCGGTGATCAAGAACGCTCTCTGGAACTTCGCTAGAGCGTACTGGTTTGAGCGGAACATGAGGCCTGACGGTAGTTCTGCTGGGATCTTCTGTATCTTGGTGGTAAGGCTTTAGAGTACTGGCATGAAACACTGGATGGATGAAGCGAAGGTGGGAAGGTAATTGAAGCTTGTAGGAAACCTTCCCAACTTTGCCAATGATCGACATCGGACCAATGTACTTGGATACTAGCCCTTGGTGTATTCTGCCATCTCGTTACTTGAGATGGGATCTCTTGATCAGAACAAGGTCCCCAACTTGAAAAGGATCTGGCCGCCTCTTCTGGTCGGCCCATTTCTTCATTCTGGCGCTTTCTCCAGATAGGCACGAGCAATATCAGTATTTCTCTGCCATTCCTTTACAAACTGGTAGGCTCTCGGAACACTTCCTTTGTAATCGGAGGCCACTGTGTGCGGTGTGAGGGGTTGCCGTCCAAATAGTGTCTCAGAAGGACTCTTGTTGGTAGAGGAACTCTTCCGTAGATTAAAGCAAAACTGTCCTACATCCAAAAGTTTGGCCCAATCCTTCTTGTTCACCCTGACAAAGTGCCGGAGGTACTCTTCCAACATTGCATTGAAGCGTTCTGTCTGACCATCTGATTGTGGATGGTTACTGGTTAAGAAGTTGAGAGTAGATCCCAATAATCTAAACACTTCCCTCCAAAACTTCTCAGTAAATCTCGGATCTCTATCGCTGACAATGTTCTCTGGCACGCCCTAATACTTTACAACGTGCTTTACAAAGAGACGCGTTGCTTTCTTTGCCGTACAAACAATTGGAGTTGGAATGAATGTTGCATACTTAGAGAATCGGTCGGTGATCACGAGTATGGAAGCATATCCTTTAGTCTTGGGTAACCCAAAGATAAAGTCCAGAGAGACGATTTCCCAAGCTCGTGTCGGTACAGGAAGTGGTTCCAGCAATCCAAGTGGCAAATCCCGATCAACTTTGTCTTGCTGGCAAATGTAACAAGTCCGCGTATAATCCATCACTTCATTTTGATTATTTGGCCAATAGTAACCTCTCTGCAGCAAGGATAGTATTCTCTGCCAACCCAAATGGCCTGCCCAAAGAGTATCATGGCACTCCTTTATCAGCTCCCGTCTTAGTCCTGTAAACCGAGAAACATAAATGCGTTGCCCTTCGTGTATAAAAGACCATCTTCCACCCAAAACCATTTTGCCTTCCCCTGTTTCAACAAGCTAATGATGGCATGGGTCTGAGGATCTACCGCTAACCCTTCGTGAATCCTATCTTGGAGGGCGCTGGTAACATAAGAGTGAGACTATTCGGCAACTGTAGAGAGGGCCGCAAGTTTAGCCTTACGGCTTAATGGATCCGGTACATTGTTCATCCTCCTGGCTTGTGCTCGAGATCTAAATCAAACTCAGCTAGAAACTCTTGCCAACGAGCCTGCTTTGAGGTAAACTTCTTCTATGTAAGGAAATGGCTTGCCGCACTGTTATCGGTCTTCACCAGAACCTTCATTCCCAATAAATAGTGTCGCCATACTCGTAGACAATGCACAATAACAATGAGTTCCTTCTGCTGGGCTGAATACCTCCTCTCTATGTCATTCAGCTTCCTGCTTTCGAATGCCACCGGATGTCCCTCTTGTAACAATACTCCACCGATAGCAAAATTAGATGCGTCGGTATGTACCTCAAACGGCTTGGTAATATCTGGCAAGGCTAAGACCAAGTTGCTAATCACCGCATGCTTCAGATCGTTAAAAGCTGTTTGACACTTCTCGGACCAAGGCCAAGAGAAGTCCATCTTAACAAGATCGGTAAGAGGTGTCGCGCGTTTCGAATACCCTTCGATGAACTTGCGGTAGTAGTTCACGAGGCCAAGAAAGGAACGCACTTCGATAACCTCCGTAAGAGCTCTCCAATCCTCAATAGCGCGGACCTTTACCATATCCATACAGATATGTCCTCTGCCAATAACATGTCCAAGAAACATAACTTGTTCCTGCGCGAATGAGCATTTCTCCAACTTGACATATAGCTGGTTCTGTCACAAGACTTGGAATACCAGGTGAAGATGTTTAAGATGCTCTTCCATAGTATGGCTGTATATGACAATATCATCCAGATACACCACCGCAAACTTGTCGATATATTTCCGGAAGAGCTCATTCATAAGAGTACAGAAAGTTATAGGAGCGTTGGTCAGGCCGAATGGCATGACAAGAAATTCATATGCCCCATACCTAGTAGAACAAGTCGTCTTCGGTTCATCTCCGGCAATAATCCTGACCTAATAGTAACCCGATCTCAAATCAAGTTTAGAGAAGTACTTCGCAGACGTAAGTTGGTCAAATAAGTCGGCAATGAGCGGTATTGGATACTTGTTCTTCACCGTTACCTTGTTCAGGGCTCGATAGTCGACACATAACCGCAAGCTTCCATCTTGTTTCTTCTGAAATAAGATCGGGGCACCATATGACGCCTTTGAAAGGCGAATAAATCCCGATTCCAATAGTTCATTAAGTTATTTCTGAAGTTCTACTAGTTCAGGCGGACTCATTCTATATGGTCCTTTTGCAGGAGGCTTGGTTCCAGGGATTAACTCAATCTGATGATCGATGGGCCTTCGTGGAGGTAGCACCTTTGGTAATTCTTTCGGCATCACATCCTTAAACTTTATAAGTACCTGGGAGACTTCCGTCGGCAGGGCATCATGATTTGATCATCCGGCTTTAACCGTAAGGTTACAAGGAAAGTCAACTCCCCTTGCCTCAGACCCTTTTCCAACTGAAGAGCTGATAATATTATGTTCTCATCTTTCTACGCGGACATCTGTATGATTGAGAGATTGTCACCAAAAATCCCTAAGGAGTTGGCGAACGGCATTGGCACTGCCTTGTGGTAACGGAGAAAGTCCATTCCCAAGATAATCTTGAAATCATCTAATGTCACTGCGAGGAGGTTGACCTTTCCACTCCACTGTCCCATCTTAACCGAAACTAACTTGGCAACACCATGTATCGGCATCGCGGCGGAATTAACAGCTTTCATCCGGCTAGAATCTTTTACCAAACGCAGTCCTTGACGGCTCACCTCTTGAATAACGATAAAGCTATGGGTAGCACCTGTATCAACCATTTCCAAAGTGCTCTGCCCATTAATACTGAGGTCCACGTAGATAAGTCCCTTCTTAAGCTTAACTTCTGACGACTGAGTGGTCACGACATTGAGCAAGTGAAGAGAGCCCATATGAGTTTTACCGTTATCATTTCCCTGAGTAGTGTTATCAGCTTGGTCCCCGTGCGACGCCATTAGAGCATTTAAGGCCGTCTTCTGAGGACACTGATAAGCTTTGTGATTCCCTCCACAAATAAAATACTTCAAGTTCCCAGGACGTCCTTGAAACCTGGACGATGAGGAAGCGCCACCATTGTTATGTGGCCTGTGGTACTCTCTCCAATAATTGGAACTCAAGGCACCACCTGTACTTGATCCCCCACTCCTGTTCTGGCCATGACCCTGGTCTCCCCCACTTCTAGCTTGGTACCCTCCATTTTTTCCCTTCTTGTAATTATTGGAAGATCCCGTTCTTTGTTGCGACTGGGAACTAGACTGAGACTGAGCCGGTCGACGTTCACCCTGCATAAGGGTGTAGTCATTGATACGCTCAACGGATGCCATTACGGAAGCCAAATCTTGAACCCGTTGCCTTTGCAATTCATTCTGGATCCAGGGTTTCAGACCTTCCAAGAAACAAAATAACTTATCCTTTTCAGACATGTCGCAGATATTTAACATCAGGGCTGAGAACTGCTTCACATACTCACGGATGTTGCCGGTCTGCTTCAGTTGCCTTAAACTTCTCCGAGCAATGAACTCAACATTCTGGGTAAGAAACTGATTCAACTCTTTCTTCAAGTTACCCCACGTTTCAATAGTGCAGTGACCGCTCTGGATCTCAGCATACTTGGTGAGCCACCATAGTTTAGCATCACCGATAGGTACATGGTTGTCATCGACACCTTCGCACCTTCGCTATCAGGCCTGACCACATTGAAGTACGTCTCCATATCAAAAAGGAAGTTATTTACCTCCTTTGCGTCCCTTGCTCCCTCATATGCCTTGGGCTCGGGGACCTTAATCCTGGGCCGGTCTATACCATCGCCCAAAGGTGTCAGTTCCCCATTTCCAACAACCTTCACTAGGTCGAGGAAAGTTTAGCCACCTGATCTAGAAGAATAGCCATATTCCCTTCATCCACTCCTTCTAACGTAACGAGACGTTCGCCATATGGGACTGATCGTCTGAGAAAACTGTCCAATCGTTCCTCCAAAGTCGTCACTTGATCGATAATCCCACTTAGAGCTTGCATCTTTTCTTCTAATTGGTTCAACCGCGTTCGGGTATTCAAGGGCCGGGGATTAACGGATGGTCCTCCTACATGCGGGGCAAGGACCTGGGGGGGTCGGCAGCATTTGAACCCTCCGCCATCGCAACTGGATCGCTTACAACTAAATCGCTCTGATACCAACTGACACGGACCAACTTAAACTCAAGCTTGGCACGTGCGGCACTCAAGACACCTGTCCCAAGTAGGCCTAATTACTCGTCTTTATCAATCGTTTAGCAACAACATCGCAAAGCATCACATAATCTCAACGCAACACAAACACTGTATAAAGGGTCTTTGAAGGCATCATTTCATTTATATATCAACAACTATTACAAAGTACTTTACAAGCTTAAATCCTTCTTGGGTGTATTGGATACAAGTCCTCTACTTATATAGCAAAATGGGAAACACCTAAGTTCTAAAAGGAAACATCAAAAGTGGAGACGAAGCGTACTCCCCCTTTTCCTAAGCTAACCTTTACAAAAATAAATGAAAATTTGTACAAAGCTTCTTACAACCTAAGGATACTATTTACAAAGCCTGGGTGTCACACTCTCACATGGATATAAATGGTGATTTGCAATAGTTAGCATTAAAATTTTATGGTTCTTGCTTTTAACTTGAAGTATAAAGATACTGGTGTTAAGAGTTGGGTCCAATCCCAAGCTCGAAACCCAACAGGGTTGGGGTGTTCTATACGGACTCCTAACAAGCTCATAGCCCGATAAGATTATGGGGAGAGTTGGAGTAGATTGGGTAACTTATGTTGTAGGGTTACCTGTATATATCTCTGTATTATGTACAGAGAACACAACTATGATGAATCAATAAATCTCTATTCTTTCTCTCCTTTTTTTCATAAGCTATAGTATTATATTGCTCTAGATTTATCATCCTTTAACGCGTTATCAGCACGCAAGCTCTAGGAACAGGAGAGCGCAAATTACCTTCTAACAGACCACGAGTTTTCACGAAGCGATCAGGAGAGAGGTATTTTACAATATTTGAATACATTTTTTATATCTATGCTATATGATAGATTATCATGATTAAAAACCCAATTTTTCCCTATTTTTTCGGATTAAAAATTAGGGTTTTTGGTGATTTTTATCCTTAATAAGTGGTGTATTCAAACTTGTATATTTTTCTCTGTGGAAATCGGATAAAGGTGAGACCACTTCGGTTGGATAGCCTACTCTGAGAACTTTCCAATGGTATATGGCAAGTCTCTTGGAGATGTCCCAATGGTTGGTGTAATAGCCTATTTTCGTATTGGACGAAGATAGTGCCTTACACCTTTGAAATATAGAATGTTAGCTAAGAACTGAAAGTAACTAACATGAGATTTAGCGTGGAAAACCCTTGAATGGTTAAAAAAAAAAACATGACCTCTCCTGAGGATTTTGGGAAAAAATGGTTTGTTTATATAGATATTAGTTATACAAAGAGAAAGAGATTGAGTATCTGAGTTTTGGCAGGGATGACTTTTCTAAGACTTTTATAAATGATCATCGACCTCCTGGATTCTAATCTCTAGGTCTCTTTTTATAGATCTTATAATATGACCGTTATTTTTTTAATGAGGAACGTTACAATATGAGTCTTCATAATGGTCGAGTAACGGCTTAAGTAACTCTTCTTCCTTGTAAACGCTCAATAATGTATCATAAATGCGCCAAGTGTACCTTGATGAGGTCGAGAAAATGTGTGATGGTCATATGCTGAGGCGTGAGCTTGAGGTCGGTATTAGGTTTAGGTTGAGTATTGGAAATAAGCCACTACAGTCGGGAATAGCGCGCTGAAACTAGGCAGTTTCACAACCAAAAACAGCGTTTTTTGGTCAATAAGGTCAGCAAGATATAAAAAAAAAAAAAAAAAAATTATTTTTTAAATTATCTGATGTGACGTCATCATTATACACTGTGCAGGACGTCAAAAGTTTACCAGAATTTTTGCCGAAATATTCGTCGGACGGTCACCGAAATATTCCCGGCGGTCACCGGAGCAGTGACATGGCAGACACGTGTGATCTTTGCATGCGTGGCACGTGACAGACCAGGTCAGATTGGTTTAAACCAGTCAACCCAGTCCAGGCCTTACCCAGACCGAATCAGACCTGTCCAGACACTAAAACGGTCATAAATAGGCCAATTCTTGGTCAAATTGAGCCCAATTTTTTTTTGAAAAATTCATATTAACTGAACCTACCCTGTAGGGGGCCCATATTGAAATATTTTTATGAAAAATATTTTTAATTTTTTTTTTAGAATAGGTACCTCGTATAGAACACTGGCTCATTTATTATGATATAAGTAAATAGTGTAATACCTATTTAAGTATCTTGCGATAGCTAATAGATATTTCTAGTATGCCCCTAGGATACTATTATCGTGATCAGGGATCCCAGATAATATGAAACCAAGACTAATTAGTATACGACTGTGAGTCATATCTAAATCACAGTAATTGTCAAGGACAAATAACTATAGCTAAATTAGGATTGACTTAGTCTTATTTCTAAAAACTTGGTGTCTGAGGAACTAATTTTTCATATCTAGGTACAATTAGATGTTACATAAACATTTAGAGGTATATAGGCATTAATAGCAACCTATAGTACACTAGAATGTTAGTTCAAAGACAGACATAATCAATCTATCTTGTGAACCTAACTGACTTTGGGATAGGACCACTTGTCAGCTAAGCATCTAAATGTTTAGGGTAATCTGGCTAGAATATACCTACTTTATAGATCTTAAGGGATTAGAACACCTTAGTTCTCATAATAAGGAAGACACACACATCTACTTGAATCTAGCATTGTTTTGAATAGCAATCTTGGCTAAGATTCTATTAAAACGCACACATAAGATTAAGATCGTTATTTTTACAGGGTAAAATTTGGGACTTAATTATATAAAAGAAAAGAATTCATGAGTTTTAGAATATGAACAGGGTTCACTATAATTGATTGGGAATTATTTTTTTAAACTTTATTCTAAGTACTATGATCTGTCTTTAATGCAATTGATATATTATCAAGAATTGTCCTCTACTTATAATTTATATCTTACATTACAATGTCTGTGAAACTCAAAAATGTTGAATTTCTACAATTGCTACTCACTGGAGCCAATACCTCACTCGGTGCATTGACGTTGACTTATTCTTGAAGTTACTTGGTCTGCGGAAGACCATCGTCATTGGTAACAAGGAAGATCCCATGGATAAAGCAAGGGGTTTGTTTATCCTCCGTCATCATATTTTAGGATGACTTGAAGACTGAATACCTGAACAAGGTTGAGCCAGCTGACTTATTGGCAAGCTTGTAGGGGTGTTATGGTCATCAAAAGACCATTATGCTCCCAAAGCGATGGCACCAATGGAAACACCCTAAGTTCTAAGATTTAGGACAGTCGCTGATTATAACTCTGCAGTCCATAAAATTACTTCTACACTTGCGCTGTGTGAGAGGAAAGTCATTGATGCTAAAATGATAGAGAAGACTCTATCAACCTTTCATGCTACCAATATGAT
>JACGCM010000205.1:0-13888 GCA_014058105.1 Kingdonia uniflora
TACGAATGAAAGGCAGTACTTCTCTTCAACGAGTGGCAATCATCCCCCATAACGATCTCCGAAATACCTAAAAAAGCGGCTATCCCTAGCAAAAATAATAGAAGAAAGAAGCCCAAAATACCTCCAGACGTCTCTAAAAAATAATTGCGCTGCTCCTTCCCAGTGACCATCTTTGGGATGGAATAAGAATAATCATCTTGTGAATCGATCTACCACCATAAATAAATAATCATTCTTAAACTTGGTCATGAGCAAACTACCCATAAAATCTATTAAAATTCTCTCCAAGGTCGGCTAGGAACTGGTAATGGTAAGTATAGTTCTAATTTGCGACTGGAAGGCTTCGATGTGCTGCATGGCACGCAACCACAAACCACACGAGCAACATCTTCAGGCATCTTCAGCCAATAGACATACCGCCACAAATTCACAGAGTCTTCTCAACCCTGAAATGACCAGCCACCCGGGAGCAATGTGCCTCCCTAATTCAATACAAATGATCTCTACCTTTGGAATACATAATAGACTGCCCCTGTAAGTTAAACCATCCATCAATACATACTCGCATGTCTTGCCTTGGAACAACTTCTGGTCAATCACACTAAGCTCCTTATCATCATCATACCCTGCAACATAATCATAAGGAATAATCGGTTGTATCTGCATAGTTACCACCAAAGTGAAAATAGATAGTAATGGGGGTCGAGATAATATATCAGCCATTTTGTTGTCCACTCCTTTCTTATACTTGATCATCAAGGTGAACCGTTGTAGATACGACATCCAATTTATATGGCGAGCTTGTTGTAGCCTGGAATGCATAGATAAGAATTGTAATGGGTTGCGATTGAAATGTACCACAACCTCCTTCCCAAATAAGTAACTCCGCCAATACTTCATTGATTGATATAATGTGTAGAACTCCTTATTGTAGGTAGTATAGTTGCGTACTGCTTCTGTAAACATCTCAAAATGGTAAGCAACTGGCCTCCCATTCTGTAATAGAATTGCCCCTAATAAATAGTCAGATGCATCTGTTTCAACCTCAAAGGGCAGTTACAAATTGGGCAACACTAACACTGGTTAATCTGTAATCTTGCACTTCAACAACTGAAAAGTCTTCTCATGATGATATTCCCACACAAACTTTATACCGGCCTTTGTCAAGGAATGCAACGGTGTGGCTATCTATGAAAAATACCGAATAAACTTTTGAAAATACTGATAAGAACCTATAAAACTTATCAATTCCATCACTGTACGGGGTCTAGGCCAATCAATAATGACTGAGACCTTCTCTGGAACTACCTTAAGTTCACCGCCACCAACAATAAAACCCAAGTATGCGTGCTCCTTCTTCCCAAACTCATACTTCTTCCCATTGAGAAAGAGTTGTTATGATCGCAATGCTTCCAACACTTTATGAATATACACGAGGTGTTCCTCCCATGTTTGACTATATATTAAGATGTCATCTAAATACATAATCATAAAATCATCAATAAAAGTAGGAAGTACCACATTCATCAACCATATAAATATTGTTAGAGTATTGCATAAACTAAAAGGCATCACCAACCACTCAAAGAGTCCTTGTTTGGTCTTGAAAGTAGTCTTCCAAGTATCTTTTTCCTAGATTCTAACCTGATGGTAACCCGACTTAAGATCCAGCTTGGTGAAAAACTGAGCTTTATGCAACTCATCTAAAAGCTCATTATCCGTAGAAGCGGATAATGATTCTTTACAGTAATCTTCTTCAACGCCTGATAATCTGCACACATTCTCCAAGACCCATCCTTCTTCGACACCAATAACACCGGTGAACCACAAGGTGAGCAATTCAGATTAATAACCCCTTGCTCTAGGAGTTCTAGTACCTATTTCTTGATCTCATTAGACTTGGTTACAGAAGTCTGATACAACCCAATATTAAGTAGTGGCTCACCATTCACCAAGGTGATATCATGCTCCACATCCATCTTGTACAGCATTCCTTCTATACCCAGAAAAAAGTCTTTATACTCCTCTTGCAACTTCCCTATTTTAGTATTTGCTTAGGAGACATTGACAAAGTTGACAACACCTTAGCTGACGAACCCTCCTGAACTGGTCGTACCAACAACAAAACAAACTTGCCGCTCACATTAACCAACCTCTTTGCCTGAGTCATCGTTACTTAATTATTGGTAGTGACATGTTCCTTACAAACATTTATATGAAACTTCTTCCCTTCCTTCACAAAACGGTAGTTATGAGCTCTACAGTATAGAATCGTATCTCGATCCCAAAGATAATGGCTACCCAAGATGACTTGGCATACATTTAAAGGAACCACCTCACACGTCACTTCGTCAATAAACTGTTCAGTAATCGTAAACTTGAACATATACTTCTTTGTGATCTTCAACTCCATGTCTTTCTTAATCAAACCCAAACCATATAGCTTAGGATGAGCCATAGTAGCCAAACCCATCTTCTTCACCACTGCCTCAGAAATCAAATTCTTCTGACTACCCAGATCAATGATGGCCTCTACTAAGCTCTGCTTCACTTGAATGCTAACATGAAAAAGTTCTTCCCGACTCATCTCCATGGTAAATATGTTGTTGTAACATAGGGAGAAGTTAAGGATTTGGCTTCTCTAAATCTGGAAGATCAATAATCTTTGCGGTTAGTACACATTTCTCTCTCTTGTTCCTCTCCTCTTTCGGCCTAAGCTCCGGGTAAAGTTTCTAATATTTATCTAAAATGTACCCATTTTCCTTATAATGACTGCACTACTTCCCCTTGGATGAAGATCCCTCTCCTTTGGACTCTCCTTTGTGCTCATTCTTCCAACTCGACTTGTACCCCAACTTGCTCTTGTCGTCTTTCTTGTCATTCTTCAAGTACTTGCCTTCAATAGTAATTACCTTTACGGTAGTATCTTTGATATTCTCAATAGTAAAGAGCTTCGACTCTCTTCTAATGGACCCCGATAAACCCCCCGCATACTTCATGAACACCTCATACTCATCTATATCAATGTCCAAAACCAACACTTAGTTATGAAACTCCGTAGTAAACTCTTGTACGGATTGCCCATATTTTTGGCATAAATTATGCCATTTGAAGCATCTCTCTCGTTCATACCCAATCAGATAAAATTGCTTCCTCACCAATACCTTGAACTCTTTCTAACCCAAACTTCCTACTTTGTGACGTTTTCGATAGGACTTCCACCACCTGAATGCATGACTTGCAAATTTTAATGTCAAAAAGCAAATTTTCTAAGCATTGGATTATTCATAAACAGAAAAATAGGTTTCTAACCTATCTAACCAATTATCTAACTTCTCGGCATCGATTGAACCGTCGAATACCATAATTTAGATTTTAAAATTGATATGAAGATTACGCATATGATTCATTGACTTGCCAATAAACGAATATCAAAAATGGAAGTTGTCGCAAGTTTTGTGAAACGTAGTTGCTCTACTAACTCCCCTAGAGTAGTAGTTAAGTCAGAAACTTAGTTTCCAACTTTGTGAGTCAATCTTTAGAATTACCCATCTCCAAAGTTGTCTTCTTCTTCGATATAGGTTTCCAGTGAATCTCCAATGATCTCACTAGGTTCTCCTTCATTTGCATGAGTCGGTCATGTGTAAAGACCATAAACCACAATCCCCCCCCCCCCCCCCCGAGAATCGTTACTAGAAATTTGATACCACTTAATCTATAATTGAATTGAGATTAACCTAAATGAATAAATAAAACGAAGAACAAACACATTTGGTAAGAGAATTTACTTTTGGAGCTTCAATTGCTCAATGATTTGATTATAATTAAATTACTCTAAAAAAACCTTAAGTCTCTTTGCAAAAACTTGGATTGATCTAAGATAATTTTACCTTGCCTAGCCTTACCCCTTTATGAGGGCTACAAGTTTCTAGTTTCAAGAAGGACCATTGTGCCCTTGAAACGCCTAAAAATTAAAGGGATACGATAGTCGTTCGAACAAACTCATGGGTCGTTCAAATGAACTCATGGGTTGTTCTAACGACTGGCCAAAAATAAGCCTAAGAAAAGCCTCAACATGAATTGGTCTTCTGGAACTCCAGTTCGTTCGAATGATTCCAATGTTATTTGAACGACTTGCATATTTTTGCCTAAAAATTACCTCAGCTTGAAATGGTCTTCTAAGAACTCCAGTTTCATTCGAACAACTCCAAGTATCGTTCGAACGACTTTGCCTATTTTTGCCTGAACATACTCATCTCGAATTGGTCGAATAGACTCAACACAAATTGATCTTCTAGGAACTTCAAGTCGAATAGACTCAGCCCGAATAAACTCTTTAGGAACTTCCAGGTCGTTCCTCTCATAACTCTCTCGAACGACTCCAAGGTTCGTTTGAACAAATTGGCATCTTTTGAAGGGGTTTGATCTTCAGATCCTCCTAGATCAGTGATAGATACAGTGAATAAGTTGAGGGTGTTAAACTACATTGAGTCAATTTGGGATTTGTTGGAACCATCATGTCATCCCTAGACATGGGTTCATTACCTATAAAATATTAAAGGTTACCTGGCCACCCAAGACTACTTAATCCAAAGGAGAGTATTGCAAACCTCAATCTGCCCCATTTGTAACTCTCACCCTAAAAACATTAACCATTTGTTTATAGGATGTGGTTACACAAAGCATCTTTGGTAGTTAATCCTTAACAAATGTCACTATAGCAGAATAGTCATTAGTCTGGAGTTGGAGATCCAATGGCTGAACAATATCCTTAATAATGATATCAGCTTTGATATTATGAGCGCAACTTTCAATGCGTTTGATTACCATGTCTGGAAGTGCAGGAATGAGATTATTTTTAGAAATGGGAGATGGATTAAACTCTGCTGCTGAAGCTTATATCTTTTGATGTTACCCAGAGACTCAGATATTCTGTCAGAAGTACCAAAGATACTCCTAAGGCTAGAGAATTGTGTTATGTCTGGGATCTCAATCCTAGTTTCATTTTAGTTCATATCACATACTGTTCTTGGACCCCTCCTGATCAAAATTATGTTATTTTAAGTACTGATGGGTCTCCACTGTTGAAAGATGAGGTATTAGTAGTTTCTTCAGGGATTCTCTTGGTTATTTTCTGGCTGGTTATGGGGGAGTTATAGCTCTCATTTTTGTTGTGCTTCATGAGATGCAATCCATCCATGAGGGATTGTTGAAGGGAGTTGAAAATGGATTTCTTAAGATTATTGTAGCTACTGACTCAAAATTGATGGTAGCCTACTTTAGAGATGGGGTTGAGCCTCCCTGGGAATGATATCTTACTGCTCAAGCTATTAAAAAGATCATCTCCACTCTGAACTACTTCAACATCTATAATGTCTTTAGAGAAGCCAACAGATGTGCTGATTTTCTGGCTTCCTTTTACACTATTTTTGGTCTTTATACCCTCTCCCCTAGCTCCTTGCTTGCTCTTTTTGTTATTATGTTAAATGAGGATGTTGAGGGCAAGAGGTACCCTAGATTGTAATTGTTTTGTTGTTTTTAATATATCTGGTTGCGGGGTCCTTGCCTAAGCCCTAGAGCACCGGTTTCAAAAACCCTAAAGAAATAGTTGTAAGTTTTAGAGTTATTGGAAGAGAGAGAACATTAGTTCTTGAGGAAGAAGAAGTTCTCTCACGTGCCCCACACGCGCATGAAGAATTTAAATATGCATGTGAGCAACACATGTTTTCTTTTAAATCATCCTAGGCCCACAACTTCTACCCCATACTTCAAAATTTGGGGGAAACCATTAAATAAACAGCAACCCATGATCAACACAAGTCAACAACAATTTGTTCTCCAACAGTTTTAGCGGTTCAAAACCATGATCCGGCCCAGACCCAATCCCAAGCCTAACATGTCCACTTTATTGTAGGTCCCACTTCAGCCATGTT
This sequence comes from Kingdonia uniflora, assembly GCA_014058105.1. Classification (NCBI taxonomy): domain Eukaryota; kingdom Viridiplantae; phylum Streptophyta; class Magnoliopsida; order Ranunculales; family Circaeasteraceae; genus Kingdonia; species Kingdonia uniflora. The sequence goes on from JACGCM010000205.1 coordinate 5,934, forward strand.
ATTAAGTGATGTTTTAAGCTAAAGTAAACCACCCATGCCACTCAAGCCAAGCTGAGCCAAGTCAAACAAAAGAATGCATCTTCGGCAGTAGTTACCAATTACCATACCACACAACAATAGATTTTAAAGACACGTACGAATCACAGGATACAGATCGGTCTCATTCAACAGTTCCATTCATGTATGTTACAGTCTGAGGTATCCCAATATTTGATCCGAATAAGGGAAATGATGGCCCTAGGTGAAGAACTATTTCCGAATGTTGACCCGTTTTAGGAAAGCTTCATAGCAGGTTCGAAAAGCGAACAACAGTATTTTTTTAGCTTTTAATTTTAGACGTTAATGGACGTAGGGATGTCGAAGACAACATCGTACCCCCACTCTCGGGTATAATGAGAGGGTACAAAAAATTCCGTGGGAGACTTCAAGATTTCTAGAAGAGTTCCACCGTACATATTTCATGCACATTTTACAAGATGAAGACAAAGAGACTAAGATGCACACTATATACGTGCGTGAGTTCTCCGGAGTATCGCCCCCTAATTTTGTGGAAAAAATCTTCTCAGACGGAGAGTTTGATGTAGCACATCACTCATAGGGTCGTCTACCCGTAGGAGACCCATGAGACTTATGTTTATTTTATGTTTTAGCTTAAGCTTTGTAGGAGAGGTCTAATGTGAGTTATTAGCAGTTCATATTTTAGGGTTAGTTTCTATAATATTCTTAGCAAGGGTTTTACCTGATTCAAATAACAATTCATCAAAGAAATATAGACCATAATCTTTAACATGATCATTACGATACACAAGATATCTCGCAGGCCACTTATTTGTGACCACCTCTGGTAGTATAACTGCAATCTCATCTATTGTTGGCATATTGTATCTATGATGATATGTTAAAATATTGTAATGTAGGTACCTTGGGACATTGAATTTCTCATCTTCGTCGGCCGCGTCATCTAAAACCTCATATGCATGATGATATAATTCATAAAAGGGGTTGCTTCAGACCAATGTATCTTGAATAACTTGTAGGACATATCTATTTAAATGTGGGGTTCTCTTATGACAGGTATCAAGAGCTGCACGGGGTTGTAGATATATAATTGCGTATAAGATGCATCTTGTTCATGATTTGGAGTCAATACACCTACTCGATGGTGTACTCTCAGTAGATTACAAAAGAAGATAGTCCTCATTCATGAACAACTCGATCATCCATATGAACACCAAGACTCGTAAATGCGTTAGATGCATCATATTCTCGCATATACTTGCGAAATGACCTTGAATGTGGGCCATTACCATCGTAGAATTCCTGTAATTTAGTAGGCAACGGATTGAGTTCTGGGAGCTTAATTTTTCCTTGTAAACAACATTAACCAAATCGCGGGTTGTTGCTGGAAGAATTTGTTAGTTGCTCATCCCTTCAATGAAGTGCGGAACAAATAATGCGTACATACAATGTCTATTTGTCCTAAGAAATGACGTCCCAATTGGACTGTAAATTGATGAACATTAACATGTTCGGCTTCACCATTATCACTGAATTATAATGTTCCACCACGTAATGATGAATTCTACAATAGTTAAACATAAAATTAAAAGTAATTAGTAAGGTATTTATGTTAGTTTACGATTTTAAGAAATAATTAGTTATGTTTGCTTACACGTTTGTGGGAGCTGAAGATAACTCCACCATTTTAAATGTACTGGATGAAAAATTAGAGACTATCTAAATTGCAGGATTAATTGGGATAGGTACTTCATTTTGTACAAAGCTCTCAGAATCCTCAGATACAGGGGCTTCAATAGACACAGATTCTCTTTGTTGCCTTTCGCATTCTCTTCTGTACGTTGTGTTATAGATGGCGTAGAGAGTCTTGAATTGGTACGGATCAATAGATTCGGTAAGGTAGTACACCTCAATTTTCCTTAGTTGCCTTCGCGTTTCCTTTTAGCACGTTGTACAATTGATCGATTAAAGAGTTTTAAATTATTATTCCTTACGTGATTCATTAGGTTAGGTGCATTCATCATGATGCCGCCAGGGGCTAAAGGTGGTAGAATATGTTCTCGTGATGTTATTATGAGCATGAGGATTGGCTGCTTCAGTCTGTGCAGCTTCTCTATTAATTCATTATTTAAATTCGTGCAATAGATTCGAAGGGATGGTTTGGTAGATCTTGGTTAAACAATTATCTTCTCTTAGTTGTCTCTCGCGTTCTCTTCTGGTACATTGTGCAATAGATCGTCGAGAGAGGTTGGAATTGGTGTGATTAGCATAAATGGTGTTGGGTGACTCCTAATTAATGAGTAAAGGACTAAACATAAGTAAAACACCTATGCACTTAATGAGTAAGTACTACTAAGACCAAATACTAAGACTTTATCATCTATGTACTATTGTCTAAAATTAATGAGTAAAAATAAAAAGGCTAAACATAAGTAAAACACATATGTACTAAATGTTTAAGATTAATGAGTAAGTACTACTAAGATGAAGTACTAAGATAAAAGATTATGATGGTTAAAGTAAAACATAGTTACTTTCCTTGGAATATGCCCGTTGTTCGCCATAGGAGTAAACCACTAAGCTAAAATCAAAGTAAAGCACTAAACATTACTCAACATAATGCACAGTTTCATAAGAGCAAAGTAAAAATGAATTAAAGAAATTATATAATACCTCGAATCTCTACAGGAATTACATATAAATCTGGACTGAAAAAAGATAATTGTGTTCAGAATATATAAACCTGTAATCATTGATTGTTATATTTAGCTTTATTACTATCTTAAAATAATAACTTAGATGGGATCCTTGGTCAGAATTAGCTTTCAATTACCGACTGTTTTTACTGTAACCTTTTTGTTTCTTTACTACTATAACTTTATTTAAGCCAAAATCATATAAGAGAGAATGGAGACAATGTAACTTCAAGAACTACTCCTATGAACTAAGAGATCACAAGAACTAAATTACAAACTAACTACATATTATTTTTTGTAAATTACAAACTGTTACATAATTGTATATTATCAATCAAAACAATTAGAGCAACCACACCTTAGCAGTGATGAGTTAATAAATTATATGTAAGATGTCACAATCATGAATAATAAATTATTGTTGTCATTGATAACTCAACGAAATATGGGGATCGATTAAAGTATTGGGGAATAGATATATGTAATAATGATGATTTCTTTTGTATTATTTTTTTCGATTAAAGTATTGGGGGTGATAGATATATGTATGCATGTGGTATGGTTTTTTGAAACACTGCATAATGATGATTCTTTTGTATTATTTTTTTGATTAAATTATTGGGGATGATAGTATATGGTAATGATGATGTTCTTTTGAAACCACAAGTACAGAAGCCAAAGTACAAAAATATTACAAAATTATCGATGCCTTTGTATTATTTTTTAAAGCCCTAAGTACAGAAGAGAAAGTACAGAAGTAGTACAAAAATTACTAATCTTGTTGCTTGATAATGGTGATTACCCAAATTGCAAAGAGAGGGAGGGTTATGAGTTGGAGAGATGGGAGGAAGGAAAGGGGGAGAGAGAGTTGAGAGATAAAGATGTCTTGAGGGCTTTAAGACTAAATTACCCTTACTCCACAAATAAGTGAACATATCTCAGCAGTCCATCTCTCCCTATCATTAAATCTCAGCCTCTCTTTGTATTATGATGTGGGCAAATTTTTCTATAAGAAAAAAATACCCTTCTTGGATAATATATAGACTAGTACTACCGTGGCTCACCACGTTGAATACGTCGACGTGCCTTCGGCTCTAAAACCTCTCAAATTCATGAGGTGGCACACCTTCGTATTATTATTTGCTAGTTGTTTAGTAAGAATAATTAGTAGCCATTGCTAATGCGCACAAACTTTGTAGTCCTATTTTTTTATAGATGATACGATTATGTTCCGTCCACACGGTTTAGAGGATCACGACATGTTTGTAACTGTTTGTGGCCATTACATAGAGATCAAATTTTGGTTTGAGGAATACAAATATAAATGACCATCGAAGTAAAAGCAAAAACTTTTAAACTTAAAAGGAAATCAATAAATTTGTTAAGGAACATTGTACTCCACATTTCACCACATCCATTTTAGCAGTATTACTTTATTTCTTCATTGCCAATAAAGACAGTAATGATAGCCAATGATCTCAAAATTTATAAATGAAAAGCACGAATAATGTCACCAATTGAAATGGCCTGAAGATGGTGGCTCGCAAGACGACATGGATTTATTAGTTTTCTAGAGAAAATGCCAAGTAGGCCATTGTTGCCCACCATATATACTCTTTCCCTTACTCCTTTGCATTTCATTACTTCATAGTCACTATTAATCCACACCCCAAGAGAAGCAAAATGCATGCGACCATAAAAATTACAACGAGTTGAAACTTAAACCAATTCAAAAAAAAAATCTATTGACAGATCGAATGGAAATTTGAGATATCAAGTGGGGCGAATTCTATACCCAAATAATTGAGATGTATCAGAGAAAAGTTAGATAGGGTACTTAATGAGACTGTCTTTAAATCTGTACACAACAAATTGGTATTAGAAGATATCGAAATGAAAGTTTCAGAAGCAAACATTGATGATTTAGTGAAGTAAGTTAAGTGTCATAAGAAGGTCTTCTAAATGAGTCGATAATCCGACTATGATCGGAGAGATCATCAAAGTGCTTTAGTACATTCAACGGGGGTCATGCATTTGCGATCTCAAATGCAAGATTGTGCACTTAGGTTCCCATAATATCATCAAGTTTATGGTTGAGGATAACAATAGTGTTAATCACTAAGAAAACTAAAGGGAAGGAAAATATGAAGCAAAAAATTTAAACAGTGGTAAAATACATTGGAGTTTTACTTTTCAAAAAAGTGGTATACAGTGCAAAATCGAAGAATGCTAAAAGACCATGTAATGTACCTCGCAAAAGATGGCTTCAACGTGGTATGCTTTCTCTCCACACAAAAGTCATAAGGCCTACCATTTCAGTTTTTTTAACTTGGGAACAGAGATTAAAGAGGGGGACATGTGAAAGAAGGAAAGAAAAAATAGAAAGGGGGAATGGTTAAACCCTTAAGACATATCTCTCTATGCGAAACTCTAGCTACTCCTCTTTCGGCGATAACCTCTTGTTGATAACCTGTATTTATCCTCCACCACTACAATCAAAACAATAGAAAGGGTTTTTAAAAATTAGACTATATTAATACAATCATTTTAATAAACTTATACTAATGCTTGAATTGCATATTGATAGTTAAATATTTGGAGAATGCATTGATTAATACCTTTAAGTTAGATGGGCAGTATTGTGAAGCTTAATTGAAATATTCGTATCGTGTTTCATATTATTCCCAACTCAATATACTCAAGCGTGGCGTCTATTGGCCATAATTTTGATGCTGTAAATAAATATCCCACTTGTTGTATTGTAAATATCAATTATCCCACACACTATGTATATCAAACAGTCAATATTTAAAGAATCTCATCACAGAAGCTCTATTTTAAAAGCTTCACCGCTTACAAAAGCTTGAACACAAAACTTGCACTGAAGCTTCTTGAGTTTTAGAAGCCTGCCAAATTAGTACCATCTAAGATTTGAAATCGAAAACCCAAACATGCGAATGTGTGCAATCATCCGAGTTTAGGTTTCATCATTCACCGACTACTTTAATATCAACTGTAATAATACATAAATTTCTCCTTTTATCCCATGAATGGGACTGTCTATATATAGAGGGAATAACGACTTAGATTTCTCGCTATCAGCTTCTGCACTATACGCTACATTCAATACTAAAATTGTATTCTTTACTATACTCATGAAAGCAAGTAAAACGCAACGCTCCAAAACTAATAGAGAAAACCGATCAAGACCCCATCTCACATCACTTGACTACTCAAAACATGATATTGGTTCTGCAACATATCCTCATTGAAACCAGCTAAAATTGAAAAGACCCAGGGAGAACCCCATTTAAAACCATAACAGTGCCCTTTGGTGACATCGACCCGCATTGAATCTTCCAATGCTGAACGTGTACATCAAACCCTAGAGTTTACCAATGAAACCCAATATTGGTGATTAAAACCCTTTATGAACAAAACCATATCGAAACTAACTCCAATAATCAAATACAACCATCAATCGAAACAAAATTGTCCATAAACATGATTGAACCCTAAATACCTCAAATAACCAGCCCCTAAATCAAACACGAGAAAACCCCAAATTTAAATGAAAAAAGCGAAATTTAAAATAGAGTAATGAGGAACTTACCGATAGTACTATTCAGTTGCCTAGTGTTCTAAGGATTTGATATATGTACTCCCTCTTCTGTCATGAGGTAATTGATGTTTCCTAGTCCTGTGAGACTTGTGATAAGGAATGAACGTTCCTAATTTTCCGCTAGTTTCCCGGCATGAGGCTCTTTTCTATTTTGAGAGATTACTCTGAGGACGAGAACTTCAATTTGAAAAATACAGCATCTGACTCGAGTTATTTGAATTGGCCATCATATGGTGATATCGACCTAGGTTAGCAATGGCGCGTTCCCTGATCTCATCAATCTAATTGAGGTTATAGGCTAATTTAAATTCATTTTCTTCATCAGTTAGCTCATGATCTATGACTGGATGATTGTATTCTAAGGAAATGATGGTTTCAGTCCTGTAATAGCCTAGTTCTGGGATCTGAACTTAGCCTTTATACTAAATATATTCAGAATGTTAATGAACAATAGACTGTAAGCAACAGGATGATTTAGCGTGGAAAACCTTTGAATAGGTTAAAAAACTACGACCTTTCCTGAGGATTTGAAAAAGTAATGATCTTATTGATATTACTAGTTTATTACAATGATCATTCTAAGAATGTAGGATGATAGAGTAGGAACTTTCTATGGTGAATGTTTCGTCCCCCCTTTACAATCTCCAGGTCTTCTTATAGGTCTTATAATATGACCGTTTGATGACCATAAAGTCCCTTAATGATGAACGCATAATATGAGTGCGAGATATTTATGACCAGGTTGTGTAATGTTCCGACCTTTGCTCCTGTACAATGGCTCTATTGCTGACTGTATGCTTCGTGAAGGTCGAACTGTTGGTGCAGAGGCAAAAGTGATATCTCGAACTGAGGAAAGTTTGGTTATGTCTTTAGTAATGTTCCTGTATGCTGATGAGATTTAGGATGAGGCTTGAGTCCGAGATACAAAATAAGCTATTACAAGATAACTCTTAAGCAATAGCATGAGTATCATTAGGGATGAGTGGTATTGGTTGAGAAACTAGTTCGTACATGTTTGTGATTGTGCCACGTGCTCTATGTTGAGGTCAAAAGTTTGACTGTAGTTCAGAGATGAACCATGAGCTTGAGATGCAAATAAGCCACTACAACCGCCCCCTCTCAGCCAACAGTACGAGAATGATTGTGGGCGAGTATTGCAAGTTGTGAAGTATCATTAAATGCTGTAGTTATATCATATGTTCATTCCAATGTATATTCATGAATCTCTGTTAGTGCCTGTTGGGCTTCCTAGAACCAATGACTGTAGTCAAATATTGTTGCATGGGGAATCCTTTTGACATTGGGAATTTAGAGAGTTGCTTTAAATGCTGACGCGTATAAAAGGTACTCTGAGTTAAGTGGTAGGAGCAAACCCTTCATCTCTGTCGTCTTTGTGTACTGTGGTAAAAATGGTGACGACTAGGACTGGGCCGATAGTCTAGATCCAGAGGAAGATGGAGGGAACTGTTTATCAGTATTTTGGTTATCAACCGTTGCATCTACCTACTTCAATTCTTGTTTCTCCCACTTTTCACGTATGTCTTATGAAGAAGTGATGAGGCAGAGGATGGTTACTACCAAATGGTACATTTTATTACCTATTGACATCTGAGGGAATG
>JACGCM010002662.1:0-25819 GCA_014058105.1 Kingdonia uniflora
ACAGAAGGTGGGATTCTCTGGAACGCTAATCGATAAGAAAGACGTGCTTAATGATCAGTAAGCAATTTCTAAGAGTATTAATGTCAAGGTACTACATGTTCCAGTATTGGGTTGTACAATGTGGAGACTCTATGGAGTTGTCACTATGGAACTAGAGGTAGCGAACCTGGTACCGACAAGAAAGTGGCGAAGACATTTCGCAAGATTCAATGGGTTGAAAGTCTAATATCTTATATTTGGTATCTTTTGGTTTAGATGTTTTCTTAGTAAATTTCCATGCTTGTTGGTTCTTGAGATGATCTCAATTTTTTGACAGTTATGCTTAACTCTCACAGCTTAACTCTTCTTGTGGACTTCGGCATACACCATATTTTATGTAATAAAAAGTAATTCCTGCTTTCTTTATATAGCGAATTGGATAGGGATTTATGTGGTATAACCTGAAAGTAAGTTGGAAAAAAGTTTGTAACTGTGACTAAAGCCTATCCTGGATGCTTGCCACTTCTTTCGAGGTAAAGCAGGCTCATCATGGTTGGCTTATGGTAGGTGAACTGAGTTTACTTTCTATGGTACTATAGGCGGGATAATTATCTGCTTTGTTTGAAAATGAAGAAAAGTTAAGTGTATGGTGCTATTTATGGCCAATGGTATTTTTGATCAACAAAAATTAGAATTATTATTTAATTTCTTTGGCAGAGGGCAAAAACCTTCAAAAGAGGGTCCCAAAGCCCTCGGGTAGGCCAACCGGGGATGACTGACTCACATCCGCATTGCTCCAAAAACTAAGATACTAAGAGATTAGGGAAAACAAAGAAGAAAAAGCCATCATCATCGACAAATTGAAATAAATGCTTTGCACTTTTTATTGTTGTAAGTAATACTTCACCAACTTAAAAGAACCCTTATCTCCTCAGGAAACCTCATATTGTAAAATAAAATCTTCTACGGTACGTGGAGAGTTACATACCTATCACAGGAAAAAACCCCAATATACATAAAATGATCAATAATAATAAGTAGAGATTTGACCTAAATATCTAGAGAAATACCAAACAGACATAGTGTAATCATATTGACAAGGTTTTCAGGTAGGGCTAATTAATAAGAAGGTTAGGTTAATTAGACAGGATTCAACCGGGGAATTATGCAACGTTAAGCCAAAACAACCTAGGAAAATAGTGTAGTAGCCTACTCGCAAGCTTCCAACAACTAGTAGTACTCGAAGGCTACACGAAGCCTTACCTAGAGACTCAGCCTAGCAGACTCGCAAGCTTCTCAGAAGCTTTCGGTGGATTAATTGAACATGCAAGGCATCATCGAAGCTAGGCTACCATAGCTCGAAGCCAAAGACAGACGGGACCCAAAGAAAAGTTAGCACCCAGTACCAGATACTTTGACATAGGATACTCGTTGAAGGCGAGCCAAACCTGATAAGCCAGTCAACAAGACAGAATAGGAAAAAACAAGCCTCCAGACAACACAGTGTAGAACAGATACATGTAGCAGAAACAACTGTCACAAGGACCCAAATAGGACTCACACCTTCCTATCTCCCATATAAATATGGGAGGGGCGTGATGAAAGGGTTAGAAGAACTCGGCCTAAAACCCTCCTAGAGTACTTCGAATACCTTGTAATCACCCCCTACTCGAACTGTCATCTCAATCATATATATATAGCAATCTATCTTCAAATCCTCGCTAGAGGTCGGGACATACCCAATCATGGACTCCATGCAAGTATGTAGTACAGTAATCTAGTTCGTTATTGTCTTATATGCTTCTAACACCCCTAGCCGAAGATAACCTTCGAGGTGTAAGAGCTAGTTTCCCTTGCGAAACTTGGCCCCTACATTTGGCGCCATATCTCTATACCCATTTACACAATCCCTCCCCCGTCTATTTCTTTCACCCTATTCGATGGCCCCCACCCTTCATTCCACCTCCGCTATTGTCGACAACTCCGCTGACGGCATCGCCACACAACTTGCCCTCATTAGCCAGTAATTTGCTCAGACCGAGGAGTGCCACAAAAACCTGCTACGCATTGAACGTGAGGATCGCCGGCATGAACCAGCGGCCAAGCGGCAGCGCTGTTTAGACGATAATGATAGGCAACATCGAGTCCTGGAAAACTGCGTCATACAGTTCAGAAACTTTAGCAAGTCCATACTCAGGATGCTCCCATGCATTCTCTAGTACGCGCTCCCTCGCGCGTCTCAGCCCGCGTACGCCTCCTACCCTACCCCCAAATCGAAGTCCCTCCAGTCCACCTCGGTGCCGAGTATGCTCCTACTACCATCCCTATCGTCTCGGTCCATCTGGGCATCCCTGTTTCGAAGGATTCCTCTGATTATACACTTTGCACCTCTAGCCACCCCACACGGCTCCCTACCCGGGAGTGCCTCGGAGATCGTAGTACTGAACATGCCCTAAATCTACGACCTTATCACCCTTGACCCCAACGCTCTCCCCCTTGCCCTATTTACCTTACACAACAAGAACTCGACCATAAAATTCATGCTGCCATCTACATCAGCGCGAGCCCCACACCGAACTCCAAGAGCAGGCTAAGCAACCCCATCTGCCCCAAGCTCCTCGCTGTCGAGGAGCCTCCAAATTCTATACCCCCAAAATCTGCAAATACCACAATACCGACCCCCAATCTCATGTCCTCGAGTTCCAAAATGCTTTGAGCCAGTATTCCACAGCCGACGCATCTTGTGTCGCATGTATCCCACCAGTCTCACTGATAACCCTCTTTAATGGTACCACAACCTCCCTAATGGTTCCATCCGTAGTTTTGAACAACTGTCAAATCTTTTCATATCCTAGTTTGCCTTTAATAAAAATTGTGAGGTCTGGGTCGATGCCCTCTTCAACTTTCGCAAATCACCCAACAAAATGCTTAAAACTTTCACCAAGAAATTTCTCGATGATTCGCGTAAAGTCAAAACCTCGATTGTACAAATGTCGTTCTCGCGTACTCCAATGATCTGCCGGACCACAACCACGTTAAGGAGTATATCGTTCTCCAAAAACCATGAACACTTGAGGAGATGCTATCCAAGGTTAGCGTGTACATCAACCTCGAACGTCTCCGCAAATCTAATCGCCAGATACAAGCCTTGACCACCACCCCAGCAAACCTCGACCATCGACTACTACCATGGTTGTTTTCATCTCCCATAAGAACAACAGCCGCAAGCACCCTCACTTCGATGCTCAGTCTTCTGAACCTCGCAAAAAAAGACCCATGCCCATCCTACCAAAACTCACTACCCCCATCAGTACCCTTCTCATACATATTTAGGCCAATCTTATATGACACACTCTCTTCCCCATCAAGGTCCGAAAGGATGAGCCCTATTACCAAATTACAAATACAACTGCCACCCCACAAATAAATGCTATGCTCTACAATGATTGCTGAAATGATTCTTAAACCTGGTCGTTTACATCAATATATTATCGATCTCCCCAGTTATCTCGACGGGTTGTACCTCAAGCCCTAACCCGCTCTAAATACTGACCCAGCCGAGGTCCATATTTTCCACCTCCACCTCATCGAAGTTAATAACATCGGCGGTGGTCATACCCGAAGCAAGTACAAATAAGTCGAAGAATACTGTAAGCTTACTTACACGCAAAAATTTCCCATCCTCCTACCTGAATCTAGCTAACACCTTTATCCTGAAGGCATATCCTTCATCGATTGTGACACCTCTCACATCCGTTTCCCCCATTCCTATCCTTTGGTTATCATGATCAAGGTCGAGCATCTTGTCTTACAAACGTACTCATCGATACAGGTAGTACTGTAGATGTGCTCTTCCCCAGACCGTCTGTGTCTTACAAAAAATAGACCTCATTACACCTGCCAACGTCGCGCTCAAGGGCTTTAACGGTGCTACCGAGGTTGCCGTCGGTCGCCTTAGCCTCCTTGCCACCACCGGTCCAGTTACTCTCAAACCAGTTTTTATGTCATCGACAAGAATTCTTAATATCTGGGCATTCTATGGTGTGATTGGCTCCATGCCATGAAAGCCTTACCTTAACCTCCACCAAACACATGTTTCACTCCCCAATGCGGTATGTGGAACATAAAAGGCTCCCAATACTTTCCCCGCTCATGCCTATTGCCTATTTTGGCATCTTTCTCTTCGACCTTATAAGTAAGGTCGGAAATAGCCTGGGTTGCCTCCTCAAGTTTAAAATGTACCTTTACGTGTTGATCTTCTCTATTCACATTCACCTCCCTCATCCTATCCAACTCCTCTTCAAATTCCCGATTACATTGGAGTACATCGTCCTCACGCAAGCGAGCTAAATCCAATTCAACCTTTATAATATAAGATATTAATACTGTTGGATTCAGAGCACCATCAATATGCATTAAATATAATATATATATATATATATATATATATATATATATATATTATTTCTAAAATTATATATGATTTCTAACATCTACGTGTATAAATACTTTTAGACGAAAAGGTCGAGATACAGAGATATGCCCCACCGTTGGCCTTGGACACATTAGTCTTTGACACATTAGTCTAGGGGTCTTGGACACATTAGTCTTCCCCACCAGTACTAATCTTCTTCCCATCATCAACACCCGCCATCAGCCTGGTCGATTGAGATTTTTGAACCTTTTTTGATTTACTCCCAATCTTTTTCTTCCTGCTAAGGCCGAGTCCTCCCAACACAAACTCGAGCTTAACCTCTTCCTCTGCAACTTCGTACAGCAGTGAATCTTTCCTCTCCACTCGGGACTTCGGACCTGCTATGTACAGCATTTATTATTATCACAAAAGATCATCAAATTGCACGTATCAATTTATAATCTATGTATTGCTATACTTACTTTATTTTATAGTTCAAAACAGAAGATCCAAAGGTTCTTTATCATCTCCCTGAAGGCAATTACCCTTCACCCATATTACGTTGTCATTCCAGGCTCAACCTGCTGAATTAAGATGGAAGAAGCGACGCCGATTTGCACTCACACAGAGATATGCCCCACCGTTGGCCTTATAATTCTTCACCCCATTAAACTACAATACGTCCTCAGTGGTTATCCTCCTCACTTTCCCCTCATTTTCCCATTTTTCATTCAGATGATCGCAAACAGTTATTACCTCCCACATATTCCCGTTCAATTGAACAGGACATGCCCCAATCGAATTCATAATCTCCTTCGCCAAATTTGTAAGGAGAAGACTCAACCCATACTCTAATTAAGGTAGGTAACACAAGAAACTCCCTGACAGGTCACTCTAAAAATCTCTATCAAAATATTCTAACGAGATTGATTCATCTATACCCCAATCACGTTTTTCCTCCTCCAAATCGGCCAACAAATAAAAATACTCTTCCTCCGTCGCTACCAACGCCCCCTAAACATCATACCAGCGCATTCTATCCAGTTACCCCATTTCCCTCCAACGACAGCTTTGGCTTTACAAAATTCTTTAAATACATCTGAACCAGGGGGATAGGCCACCAATTTAACAGGAAAACCAAGAAATTGCCTCATACCAACTTCTACCTCACCGCCAGACTCTACCGTACGGCCGGAGGCCAAACCTCATTAATAGGCAAACTATCCATCTCAAATACAATTTTACAGGCAAAGATTGATCTTACCCAAATACTTCACACGATCGACCTACATACAGGTTCAAGTATCTATCATTATTTTATACACATCGATTATTCATATGCAACATATTTTTTAAAGATTCTGTCTATATGTCAAATATCATGGATTACTATAAATAGTAATTTATTAGAATTTGTTTAAACAGATTACAAAATGAGAATCAGCAGTAGCGTCGAGTCCTTCCCTCACAGCGCTACTGTATTGCCACCTACGGGATTTTGCGCCCCCAACTCTCTTCGATTGTTGGTCAACCTCAGAAAAATCCTTACCAAATCATCTACAATTTTTGCGCGCTTCTCTCCCAGTGCTCTCCAAATTTTTAGAAGTTGAGAAACGTTTGAATGATGAAGACAAATGACATGTCCTCGGCATGTTTGAATGATGAAGACAAATGATGAAAACGAATGGCAGCTAGCAGTTATTGTGCCTCACACGACCCGTCCTCAGTTTTGGAACAGAGGTGTCATTTTCATTATCCATGTCAGACGTCTTGTACCTTTTCAATAAAACCGTTTTTCCATCATTACCCTTGCCCTCATATTTTAACCAATTTTTATCACTTGTTACCAATCTTTCTCTGACCTTCCCACACTCATGATGACTCACATTTTACGAAATCAGATTTTTGTAGCTTTACATAAACAACAAACCTAGAAACTCCTGCATTTTTTTTGTTCTTGTTTCTTATACCTATAGTACTAGTGACGTCATTTTTAAAGCTAACAAAATTTTCAAACTTATTCAAAAAAAAATTATCAAAACAATCTCAACAACATTTGAAATTATTAAAGATCACTTTGACTTCTAACTTTTCTATTAAACTCCACAACCTTTACAATTATTTAGGATAACGTTTACATGTAATTACATCTAAAAAATAGCCTCGGGGACCTGAACAACCACATCTGCTCAAATCTCCTCACTCGATCGTCTCATTTTCAAATTTGATCTCCACCTCTGCGATCAATCCGATCATCTCTCCTCGATCTGCAGGATCTAACACTAATTCATGAAAGCATACCTCATAGAAATACCTGGCATATTCAAGTTCCCAATCCCTCACATCCAATCCTTCAAGCTGACATTCCCTCACTGGTAACTCAACAACATAACCAATGATCCAAAAATCTTCTCCTGCACTTCAGTGATCTTAATGGCCAGTTGTCCTTCAGTGGTATAACAATGATCTGAGATCAAATCCGTACCATCACAATCACTTCTCCTTAGTCAGGAAATAATTGTTATCCTTATTTATGCATTTATATAGCACTTTCTGCTCAAAACATAATTTTGACCTTTTATCTCGTAACAGAAAACTAAAATCTTGAGATAGACTATTTAAACTTATCCCTTCACTCTAGTACCAACATTACTTTATTTATCCTAGTCGAGCTTAATCTATCAAGAGTTATTCTTCTATCGATATATAGTAGCTTGAATTTCTGCGTTACATATTTCCTACAATTTTTCTCCCTCACATGTTTAAACGTACAACAATATCATACTTACATCACAACGTCAATTTCTGCACGTATTTATCTCTGTTTGAATATCACGACAACAGTGTTTTTAATACTTACAAACTCCTATTCATTTCATATATCCTACATGATTCAGTTCGATTCTAAGAGACATTTTCTATATACATGACACAAGTAATGGAATGACCAATTTGTATTCATGTCGAAAACATTACATACGATTTAACATATAACAAGTTTGTCAGTACATCGATCTTAGGTATATAACAGAAACAATATCTGTCCAGCACCGAGCTCCAGGTATTTTACAGATAACAAGTTTTACAATTTTTAAAAGTCACAGGCAATTCAGGCATGCCGACGCATCAACTCCTCCAGTTCTTTTTTGCTTTAATGATCTTTCACCCTGATACAAAGTAGAAATTAGAACCAACAAAGTACTTTCCTCACATGAGTTTTGTTGAAGTCTAATCGAACTTTAAATAGACACTATGCAAGTAGTAGACTCAGTGCAAGAACCAAATTCTCGAACTGAAGGTCTTCTGAGCGCAAAAACATGATAGAAATATAGAAGCAGACTTCTACTGGTTATCTCCCTCCTCCACTACCATCACCCCCTCCTTTGAAATTTCCACCTCCGAAGAGTTGGTAGAGATGAAGAGGGCCCGACCTTAGAATCCATGATGATACAAGAAAGCAGCATACCTTCCCCGCAGTTATGCCTATCGCTGCATATGAATCCCTAACCCTGTCTTCTACAAGAGTTCGAAGACACCAGTCCTTGCCTGTCAAGATGACGATATAAACCCCCACCTGTAGTAGAATTTTTCATCAACTTCATTGCTTCGTCTTCTGACATGCCTTGATACGTCGGAGGAACAGGAGCGGGTATCGACCTCTGCATTTTAGATGCAATCCTCTCTTCAAGGAACATACTACGAGTCTTCACCATTGTTAAAAATTTCAAGGAATTTCACAAAGGGCAAGCATACTCTGCTTTCAAAATCTGATGCGAGTATCATTTATAAAACCCTACATTTAATTACAGACGCAACTTTTCGAATCATAACCGTCACATACATCAGTATCCACATCCTCATTAAATACGCGTCATTTAGCAATAACCCGCGTAACTCTACACGGTCAAACCATCATTATTCCATTTCCATTATTAAGAATTTTAACCCAGATTCCAAGTTGATCATTTCTTAACCAAAGCCACTCGTGACTTCGGTTACGAGGGGGAGATTGTAGGGACCTATCCCTCGATCTTTCCCAAAGTTGAGCTCACCTTGTTTAAATTACCTCCATCTCAGACTCGTGTATTTTTAACACATTTCCCCAGTCAACATTCTAACCTACCCCAATAACTGGCAAAGAACGTAGGCCAAACTTAAACTGAAAAGCCTTATCTAGTCAAAGACACCTACCTTCCACGAACTCATTAGTTATTTGGTCAACTGCCACTAACTACATTGTTCGGAAAACGTGCTTCAGCACGACGAAGAGTTGTGGAAAAGGCCTATATAAGAAAAAGTTCTGGAAAAGATGGGGACCAGAAAAATTACACAAGAGATCGTTAAGAAGCTATTGACTCGAGATTCTTAGAAAAGATTACAAACTTCTTAGTTATAAGGTTAAAAGCATTTCTATATTTAGAGATTACTTGTAATAAAGATATCCGCCTCAAGCAATAAAGATATTTTCACAAAAATCCTCCACACGAGGTCATGGTTTTTTACCTATTCATAGGTTTTCCATGCTAAAATCCTTTGTTTTATTTCTTACTTTCCATTAGAATATTGTTATAGGTTCATTTGTATGATAGCGAATTCCAAACCATTTTGAGCTTACAAAATTTGGCCATTACAAGGATGATATCGGTATCAATCAACGGTTGCCCTTCTGGATACTTCAAGGCTTCTCGAGGCCTTAAGCAAGGTGATTCACTCTCTTCGCTGCTATTTGCTATTGCTGAAGATATTCTGAACTTCAATCTCAAGTTTCTTGCGGGTCAAGGAAAAATTAATCCTATGGTCAAGATTAAAGGTATTGAAGGCCATACTCACTTATTTTTTGCTGATGTCATTTTTCTGTTTGTTAACGATAATGCCAAGTGCTTAAGGAATTTACAAAAAATCATTAAAGCCTACCAACAAGCCTCTGGGCAGGTGGTTCGTGTTGAGAAAGCAAGATATTTCTTGGCCATATTTCTAATCATAGACAAAGAGAGGTGATCAACATGTTTGGGTTTAGGGAGAGAGCGTTCCCAGAGACCTATCTTGGCATCTCACTAGTACAAGGAAGGATATCCAAAAGCACTATTAACCCTCTAGTGGAAAAAATTTAAAAGAGAGCGAATAGTTGAAATGGAAGATTGCTATCATTTCAAGGGAGAGTAGTCCTTGCCAAATTTATTCTTAATAGCATCTCCATTTACAATATGGCCATCTACAAATGGCCTTAATCCTTAATTAAAGAAGGAGATCCCATCTTTTAAAACTTTATCTGGAGTGGAGATCCTATAAAGAGAAAGGGAATTACTCTGAGATGGGAAAAGCTCTGTAAACCATTCAATGAAGGTGGCCTGGGTATACAAAGCTTGAGAGAGGTGAATAATGTTATGCTATGCAAGCTGAATTGGATTTTCACTCAAAGAGAATAGACTTGGGTTCAACTCTTACATGTTAAATTCCATACTACTAGTGGTGAAAGAATTTAGTACCATAAATGATCTTCTATCTGGCCGGGTATTAAACATGCAGAAGGCATTACCAAACCTTTTATAGGATGGATAATCAGAAAGGGTACGAAGGTCGACTTTTGGAGAGACTCTTGGACATCAGACATCCCTTTACGATAACATATTAATATCCCTCACCACCTATGGAAGAAGTGTATAGCTAGGGATAGTGATTTCATAAGTACTAATAGATGGAAATTCCCTCCTGATATCTCTCTAGCCTTCTTGGCTATGGGAATAGACAATTCTAATATTCCTTGCAACCCTTTGGAAACCAGATGTTCATGGTGATTTTTCAGTTAAAATGTATTTAAATGTACCAGGAAACGATTAGACACAGCTTGGTGGTGGAGATATACATGAAGGAAGTGTCTACATCCGAGTCTAAGCGGGTTTACGTGGAGATTAATGAACCAAATACTCTCCACTGATGAGAAGGTCTAGAAGATGGGAATACAGATAACCTCAGTGTGTGTTCACTGCGGTGGCAATGCCAAAGAGGATGACCACCTATTCTTCGAATGCCCCATGGCCAAAGTGTTGTGGTGCTGGGCAACAAATGTTTTCCAACTTGCTGCTATTTCTGGTACGGATGGCTAGAAAAATACTCTGGAGAAATGCAAGAAGCATAGCTCGTACCTCAATGACTTATGGATTACTATGGTGTTCACAATCTGTCGATGACTTTGGAACTCGAGAAATAAAATCAGATTCGACGAAAGGAAGATGCCCATTAGAGAGATACAAAATAAGGTTCTAGGAGACATATCCAATAGCGCCAAACTGTCTTCAAATAACATGTACAAGACAACCTTCAAACTACAGGTGGTTAAAGAGCTATCGGTCAACTGAAAAATGGGGAACGCCCTATCCATTCGTAGCTGCAGATGGAATCTGCCAAACATCAGAGAGGTTAAGCTATGGTGTTATGGCTCAGCATTGGGAAACCATGGACCGTACGGGATTGGAGTTGTATATAGAGACTGGGAAGGCAAAGTTTTGGGCACACTCAGTAAAGCAGTGGGTTCAACCACTAACTACTTGGCATAAGTTCAAGCTATCGTAGACGGGGTAGAAAAAGCACTACATAGATGCTAGAACACTTTATGGATAGTGTCGGACTCCTTGGCAACCATCAAAGCTTTTGCTACAAGTAAGATACTCTGGAAGTTCCGAAGCAAGTGGAGGAACCTACTCACATCCATACAATCAATCCGCTTCAACACAACCTAGAGAGAAGAAAATTTCTTGGCAGACACCACGACTAAGAGGGGCTCCAGAGCTTACCTACCTTTTGAGGAATGGGCTGAGGGTAGACCAGAGTTTCTGACAAGAATTGAAGACCCTCATACTGAGTACTTCAGATTTAGATGATCCCGAGATATTCTTGGATTTGAAGCTTATTCGAATAGAACTTCTCCTATTTGAATACACTCTTGATTGAGGAATTTTATTCCAAAAGAACTTCTCCTGTTAGAATACACTATTGACTAAGTATTTTTATTCGAATAGAACTTGCTATGTTCGAATACATTTATGGATGAGATAATTTATTCGAATACACTAAAACTCTATTCGAATATACTTTATTTTATTCAAATAGACATTTAGTCTATTCGAACAGAGGCATGATTTTTCTCCTCTTTTGTGTGTTTAAGGGCAAATTTGTCCATGGTTGTAAATCTTGTACTTTATGATTGAGCATATATAATAAATCTAAATCTTTTGCTAAAAATAATACTTTTTTCTTCTTTGTTTCATAGTTTCATTGAGAAGAATCACCTGATAATGTTTATTTTTTATATAGTATTCATCAAAGAGATAGATACGAAATGGAGATGAGGACGAAATCATATTGCCCATACCTATATGTTATATAGCTTATATGTTTATTTACTTTTTTTCTTCTTTGTTTCATAGTTTCATTAAGATGAATCATCTGACAATGTTTATTTCTTATATAGTATTCATAAAAGAGATGGATAAAAGATGGAGATGAGGACAAGGATGAGGCCATATGCCCATACCTATATGTTATAGCCTATATGTCTATTTGCATTTTTTTTTCTTTATTTCATAGTTTCATTGAGAAGAATCATTTTCTAACAATGTTTGTTTATTTATATAGTATTCATAAAAGAGATGGATAAGAGATGGAGATGATGATGAGGCCATACCTATATGCTATATGTCTCTTTACCTTTTCTAGCCCTTAAAGCATATGCAACAATAAGGTCAGTTGCTTAGGTGGAGGCAACCGACCCTCTTTTTCTCCAACCGACCACCCAGTAGCAAGGTCATACCTATATGTCTCTTTAGTTTTGCTAGCCTGTAAAGGCATCAACTATGTATGGTTATAATTTATAACTTATAATAGAAGAATCTTTTTCTCGACAATGTTTGTGTTTTAGTCTTTTGGTCTTCATATATGAGACCATCTCCTTTGAAGTCTTTAAATGGGTAACCATACCTCTTTTATTATAAAATAAATCCCATACTCTTTAGGTTTTAAGAATGTTAAAAGTTAAAACCAATTATCCCTAAATACCATCAAATTATCGTGATATTTTGGTGATAACTTGATAAAATCATGATAAATTAAAGGTTTTATGCCACAAAACTAGACATTGGTGAACCACTAATAATATCACAGAAATATCAAACCGACAAAAAAAATTAAGATATTTATCTAGGTATAATCAATTTATCATGGATATTTTAATCTATGGTATTAACTTGTGTGGGTTTCTGTTATAGTACATAGGATGGGGATGTGATGTCTTCCGTTATAATAACTATCTTCAATACCTCATATGCTTACATGTCCAATGACTATGATTTCACCCGACAACCACATTTATTTGAGCTCTTCTCTTCCTCTTTCCTATTGTTTCTTTCAACTTCATCTTCATCGAACTTGAAGAGTATTAGATTTAGTATTCTTTATTCTCATCTAGGTTTTCGGGCTTTGGCTATAACACAAGGTTCTTTGTCATCTACTAAAATCAATTTGGAGTGAATTATTGCAGTAATTGTAGGGACATATCCCTTGACCTACTCCAAAGGCGAACTGATCAAAGGGACTTGTCCCTTGACCTATTCCAAACTTGAACTACCTCAATACCAGACTCACGTATTCTACACGTGACCAATACAATCAGTAGACACTTGGACCATTAACAGATAAGGAACATGGATCGAGCACTGCAGAGAATATGAACAAGTCAAATATACATGTCTCCCACGAACTAGCAGTTACACAATCAGCTGCTACCTGCCCAATTTTTAAGAGAACGTGCCTCTGCACGATATCAAACAGAGAGTGAGGTCTATAAAAAGGATGAGTTTCAGATAAAAAGGGACCAAGAATTTTTTTTTTCTTTCAAGATCAAGTATTTCTTGCTCAAGAGATCACTTGTTATAAGATATCGACCTCAAGTAATAAAAGTTACAGTTACAAAATCCACAAATCGAGGTCATGGTTTTTATCTATTCAAAGGTTTTATGTTAAATTACCTATATTATTTCTTGAATTATACAAATTTTTGTCACAGGTACATTTGGTGTAAGATCTAATTTCGAGCTATCTCAAGCTATGAAATTTGGCCATTATATTTGGCGCCATTTGTAGGAAAGAAGACATTTTCCACGATATCCTAAGGCATACATTTACTCAACAATCCATTTCCAATCATGGTAACTTCCAAGCGACCAGCAACAGGAATATGGCTCGATCTTTTGGTCGAACCAGATCATCTCGCAGAACTACAAGTAAACCTTCACGCCAAAATAGAAAAATGTAATGAGCTCAAGCGTTAGTTAGTCCTTGACCGCGAGTTCCAGGAATAGGAACATTTGGATAAGCATCAAGCTTGTCAAACAGAATTCACGCAACATGAAGAATAGATGACAACCATGCAGACCGTATTATAAGCTTTGCAAGATACTCAACAAGAAAGGTTAGGACCTCGAGGAGCAACTAACAAAGCCATTTCCAGAGGTCTTTGTAACGAACCACGAGCTTTAATTTATTTGGGAAGAAAAGATTAGTCTGATGTCAGTAGAGGTCCCCAGCCTTCCAAACATCAAGAGGAAGCGCAATGACCTCCACCCAAGATGCCCATACATGAACACTTGAGAGAGGGTACCAGTACTTATAATCCTAGACCCGCTCGCCAAACCACTCAAGCACCACGTCAATACATCACACAAGAACACATGGATCAATGTATTAAGGATTTGATTGAATCTCAAGCTCTAGGTAATAAGGATGATTTAACCAAGTTGTAAGGTAGTCTGATTATCAATGAGTTATTTGATATGGAAGTACAAATAGGCTTTTATGCTCCCAAGATCTGTAAATACAAAGGCACTGATCCGAAGGAGCACATTTAGATTTTCTACAATCTCTGGGATTATATTAAAATCTAAACCATATTCTATGTCGTCTATTTACCACAAGTCTACAAGGAGAACTACTACGATGGTTTCATTCTCTACCTGAAGATTATATTCTCACATTCTCATATTAGTCTCAAACAGTCACAAGGAGAGAAGTTCGAGGTCTTTGCAAAGAAGTTTCTGGAGCTCGTACGAAAAGTTAACAATCTTGCTCAGAAAATAGTTGTTTCTATATTTATAAATGTACTACAGATCAATTATAAAGTAAAGGAACATCTCTTCTTAAATAAACCCGCGACCTTGGAAGACATGATTACCAAGGTCAATGGGTATGTCGACCTGGAAAGGATAATGACCAAAAGTCATAAATATACTAAATCCATCATAACCACAAAAGGTCAAAACATTGAACACAACAGTGAATAGAAGGAGGACCAGGGTGTTCACAAGCGTGTAAAGGAAAACACAGGCAAATCTCATAAAGGCAATTTATTACCCAAGTTGGTCCTCCCCAAGATGAATGTTCGGATCTCATCAATTTTTCTTGTGCTGGCAAAAGAAAATTATATCGTGTATCTTGTAGCAACCTACTTACAACCTTCTAGAATAAGCTGAATACTTGAAGGCTACGTTGAAGCCTACTAAGAGACTAGAAGCCCAGTCAGGCATCATCAAAGACCACAAAGCCTCTCAAGAATAATTGTACATTCGAATACCGCAGCAAAGCTTGTTGAAGCCAAAGACAAAGACAGTTAGGCAATACTCATCATAGAAGGTCTTCGACCATAGTAACGCATAGTCGAAGACAGACAGACCTAACAGCCAGCTCACCAGACAAAACAGTGAAAATAATCCCCCCGACAACTACAGTATCAGAATCGACTCAACGTATAGAACAGTTGTCCCAAAGGATATACATGTAATCTAACCCCCCATGATGACTCACCCCTTTCCTATCTCCTATAAATAGGAAAGGGAGGACACTATGGAAAGGTTAGAAAAACTCTACCTAAAAATACCTCAAATATTACCTTCGAATATCTTGTAAGCACCTTCATACTCGAACTATCATCTCAATCAATATATATACCAATTTATCTTCAAATCTTTGCTAGAGGTTGTGGAATACCTAATTCATGAACTCCACGCAAGTATGTTAGTACAGTAACCTAGTTCATTATTGTCTTATATGCTTGCCAAAATCTCAAGACGAAGATAACCTCCATAGTGTAGGAGCTAGTTTCCCCTCTAGGAAACTTGGCCCCTACATTTGGCGCCCTCCGTGCTATACCCACAATACCCAATCTTTCCCCCATCTCTTTCTTTCACCCTATTCGATGGCCCCCACCCTTTGTTCAATCTCTGTCATTGTCAATAACTCCATTAATGGTATCGTTGCACAACTTACCCTCTTTAGCCAGCAATTTTCTCAGGCTGAGGAGCGCCATGACAACCAATTACGTATTGCATGTGAGGATAGCTAGCAGGAACTAGAGGCCAAACAGCAGTGCCATTTTGATGATAATGGTAGGCAACATTGAGGCCTCGACGAACTGCATCATACAGTTCGTGAACTTCAGTAAGTCCACACTCAGGACTCTTCCATGCGTTCTTGGGTACTCGCACCCTCGCGCATCTCAGCCCGTGCATACCTTGGGCCCCAACCCCAAATCGAAGTCCCTCCGATCCACCTAGGTGCCGAGGGTACCCCCAGTACCATCCCCGCTATCTTAGAACATCTGGGTGTCCCCGTTATGGAGGATTCCTCTTATTCAACACTTCGCACTTCTTGCCACCCTATACGGTCCCCTGCCTGAGAGTGCCTTGAAGAATGTAGCGCCGAAAACACCTTAAACCCGCGGCCTTATCACCCTCGACTCTAGCGCTCTCCCCCTTACCCTACTTACCTTACACAACAAGAACTCGACCAAAAAATTCAGACTACTATTTACATCAGCGTGAGCCCAACTCCAAACTCGTGGAGTCGATTAAATAACCTCATTTGCCCGAAGGTCATCGCCGTCGAGTTGCCTCCAAATTTCTATACTCCCAAAATTTGCAAATATCGTAACACTGACCCACAGTCTCATATCCACAAATTTTAGAATGCTTTCAGCCTGCATTCCACAGTGGATCATATCTTGTATCTTATTTTTCCTACCAGTTTCACCGACAACCCTCTCAAATGGTATCACAGCCTCCCTAATGGCTCCATTCAAAGCTTTAAGCAAATTTTAAACGATTTCATCTCCCATTTCACCTTCAATAAGGATTGTCAGGTCTGGGTAGATGCTCTTTTCAACTTCCGAAAGTCACCAATTGAAGCGCTTAAAAACTTTACCAAGTATTTTCTCGATAAATTGTGCAAAGTCGAAAACCTTGACTGTGCAAATGTTATTCTTACCTACTCCAATGCTCTGCCAAACCACAACCGCGTTGTGAAGATGAAAGCTAGTTTTACCTTTGCTTTATCTTATGTCTGATAGAGTCTTGGATTGAAAACTAGTATTACCTTCATTTTATTGGCAGAGATTTAATAGAGTCATTCAAACTAAGTGTTATCCTTGTTTCAACTGGTATAATGTCGTAGCAATATTGAGTGAGGTGAAAGCATGTTTTACCTTTGTTTTATCTTATGTCTGGTAGAATCTTTGATTAAAAACTAGTATTACCTTCGTTTTAATCGCAGAGATTTAGTAGAGTCAGTCAAACAAAGTGTTATCCTTGTTTCAACTGGTATAATATTGTAGCCATATTGAGTGAGATAAAAGCTAGTTTTACCTTTGCTTTATCTTATGTCTGGTAGAGTCTTTGATTGAAAACTAGTATTACCTTCGTTTTAAGCGTATAGATTTAGTAGAGTCAGTCAAACCAAGTGTTATCCTTATTTTAACTGGTATAATGTTGTAACCATATTGAGTGAGATGAAAGCTAGTTTTATATTTATTTTATCTTATGTCTAGTAGAGTCTTTGATTGAAAACTAGTATTACCTTCATTTTAATCGCAGAGATTTAGTAGAGTCAATCAAGCCAAGTGTTATCCTTGTTTTAACTGGTATAGAGGTCGATTGAAAGCTAGTATTACCTGTACTTTAATCTATGTATTATCTACAAAGTAGAAAGATGTGTGGAAGAAAAAAAAACTTGGAAGTTTTATTGAATATAAAAGGATGTATATTGGATGGAGATAAAAATCTCACTTTTGGAATGAAAAAAAAATGAGAAATTGAAATGGAGTAGTGAGGGACTTAACAATAGTACCGTTTCAGTTGCCTAATGTTCCAATGATTTGAGATGTAAACTCCATCTTCTGTCATGAGGTAATATGATACTAAGCCTGAGATACCTGTGATAAGGAATGGACCCTCCCAATTTTTTGACAGTTTCCCACATGAGGTTCTTTATTGTATTGAGGGATTTTTCTGAGGACAAGATCGTCGATCTGGAAGGTATGACTTCTAACTCGTTCATTGTATCAACTGGCCAGTATATGGTAATATCAACCGAGGTTAGCGATGGCGCGTTCCCTGGTCTCATCGATTCAATTGAGGTTGCAGACTAATTCGAACTTGTTTTCCTCATCAGTTAGCTCGTGATCTCTGATTGGAAGATGGTATTCTGAGGGAATGACAACTTCGGTACCATAGGCAATAAGGAATGGAGTGCAACCGGTTGATTGACGTGGAGTGGTACGATATGTCCATAAGACATGAGGAAGTTCTCAAACCCAATTCTCTTTTTTCTGTGAATGAAGCATTTTCTTGAGCCCATCCACGATAGTTTTATTGGTGATCCCAGCTTGGCCATTGCCTTGAGGGTAGTAGGGACTGGATGGTGAGTGGATGATATTGTGTTGGTTAAGGAAAGCAACAATTTTTCCTCTAACAAATTGTGGCCCTTTATCAAAATAAATTAGGTGGGGGCACCCAAATAGAGTAATGATGTGTTCCCAGATAAAAGAGATAACCTCTTCTTCTCTAGTTCAATAGAGTAGAGCTGCCTCTACCCATTTTGTAAAATAATTTGTAAAATAATTAGGAAATTCACCGACAAGATCGAGTGCCCATCTTTTGAATGGCCAAAATACCCTGCTAGTATGTAGTTTGAGCGTAGGGGTGCATATCATTTGCCCATGTTGTTGACATGTGTCACATTTACGTGAGTACTCTTCTGCTTGCTTACACATGCCTGGCCAGAATACTCCTTGTGTAATTGCTTTGTCTGCTAGTGATCGACATGCGGCTAAGAGCAACAAGTTCCTTCATGTTACTCGCTGAGCATCTCGTCCACTTTCTTTCTGGAGAGGCACTTGAGGTAAGGCCCTGTGACTGAATGGCGGTATAAGGTACCATTTTGATTTGTATAGCGCTTTGAGTTGTCGATCAGCTATCGGCGCTCCATTGGATATGTTGGAAGTGGTCTGTTGTATTTGTTGTCGATACTGAGATAGGCTAGGAAGGGTTTTTGCCAATCGTCATTATCCCCTTTATCGCCCCCAGTGTTAATCGTGCATAATAAAAGGTGATCAATGCTTAAGGTTGAAATTACTTTGATCTTGAGATATCGAGTATCTGTTCCTAAGACCCCGGCAAGATATGCCAAGGAATTGGCATGTCTATTTTTACCTCGAGGAAGATAATCAAGAGTTGTTTGTGCGAAGTTGTTCATCCTATCCACAACGAGGGTAGCATATTTGATCATCTTGTCATTCTTCTTCTATTGCTCAGAGTAATGGAGGACGATGAGTAGTAAATTTGTGTAAATTGAGTATTCTACACCGAGCTCAAGTGCGAGGTCGAGTCTATGAATGAGAGCTTCGTATTTGGTGACATTTTTAAGGCCCCAAAATCCAGGTAAATTGATTTCTTAATTTTGTCATTGGAAGGGGTAATTAATACGATTATAATTCCTGACCCTGCGAGTTCTGCTGATTCATCTATAAGAAGTCGTCACCCTTTCCTTGTAATCCATTTAGTTCGCTCGTCAAATGTTTTGGGGGGTGGATCTTTTGTAATTTCTTCTGCAAGGTCAAGATTGTGCTCCTCCCACTCAGGATCTTCTACTAGAAAATCCACAAAAAAATTGATAATAGCCTAAACTTATTCGGAATGACGTTGTACGCACTTGATATCATGTTCTCCCAAACTGACTGACCATTGTTGCACTCTCCATAATTTTTCTATTTTGGACAGAACCTCCCAAAGTGGGTAGTTTGTCATGACTTTAACTAAGTAAGCTTGAAAGTAGTACTTGAGTTTCTTTAAAGTGTAAACAAGAGTGAGAAGAAGTTTCTCAATTTTAGAGTTCCTCATCTCCAATGGAGTGAGGGTTCTACTGATAAAGTAGACTAGTTTCTCAATTTTTCCTTCAAGTCGAATAAGAACTGAGCTGATTGAAGTATCTGTAACTGCTAGGTGGATAATCATTTCTTTATTATCTATTGAGGTGCTCATTATTGGAGACCTCCCCAATTAGGTTTTGAGATTCTGAAAAACAGCTTCGCATTCTGACGTCCATTGAACCTCTGTATTTTACTAAGCTTTTCCTCGTTTGGTATAACAGCAAAATAGTAGGAACAGCCAACGACAGCAGTCTGAAGATTTTAAAATGAATCGGCTGAGTGGTAATCTTGCTGACAAGTTTCTGTATGCCTTTTGTCATTTTTTGGAGATGGCATACTGAGAAGAGCCCGAATCTGATCTGGATCAGCCTTAATCCCTTTCATGCTGATGAGATGGCCGAGAAATTGTCTTGAATATACTCTGAATTGACACTTATCAGGATTGAGATGCATCTTAAAAGATCAAAGAATGATGAATATTATGTTGAGATCTGAGATATGGTAGGTGAACTGTATGCTCTTGCATAAGAGATCGTCAATATAGACTTTCCCAATATGTGCTTTGAACATAGTAGTCATCAGCCATTGATAAGTCGTGCATATGTTTTTAAGTCTGAAGGGCATGACTTTGTAGCAGTAAAGTCCTCTTTCAATGATGAAAGTGGTCTTTTCTTGATCTTCTTCCAATAGTGGAATCTGATTGTATCCAGAAGCAGCGTCCATCATAAATAGAAGTTCATAACCTACTGTGGAATCAAGGATTTGATGAATGTTGGGAAGAGGGAAACTGTCCTTCGGAGTATGTTTGTTTAGATCGGTAAAATTTATACAAACTCAAACTTTTCTATTCTTCTTTGGGATAGCGACGATGTTGGATATCCAATCTGGATATTTGGCTTCTCGAATGAATCTCACTTTGATCAATTTCTCAATCTCCATGTTAACTTCATCTCGAAGTCGAGGCGAGAGTCATCCCTATTTCTGTTTGACCGCTGTGGCGTTGATGTTGATGGCCAATTTGTGACTTGCCTAGGCCGGATCGATTCCAAGCATCTCTTCGAAAGTCCATGCAAAAATGTCTTGATTTAGTCTCAAGAACTGAATGATAACATCTTTTTTGTATCGAACCAGCTTAGTAGCGTTGGAAGTACCTCTGTTAGGTCCATCAATGTTGATGTACTCTGTAGGCTCTTCTGTGGAAGGCTGATCAAGATGACCAGCCATCTATAATTGTTATACGGCATATCTGTCTGAGGTATCTAGAATTGCAGAGACAGTGTTTTTGCAAGCTTGAGAAAGCTTTTGACTACCCTTGATTTCATAGATACCATCATTGTGTTTGAAGCGGAGTGCTTGATGATAGGTAGAAGCTATTGCTTTAAATGTTGTGAATCTAGCAGGAGCCCATAATCCCGAGATAGTGAGATTTGGCATTGATTATGTAGAAGATGACATCGATGGTGGCAGGTCCTGCGGTAATAGGTAAGATGATCTTGCCTACTCTCTCATCTTTACAACCATTGAATCCACTGATATCGGTATCGCTTGGAATAACTTGATCGGCCAATCCTATTTGGTCGATGGTGCTCTAAAAGAGAATCTCAATATCGTTGTAAGTATCAATCATCATTATGTGCATGGCAAACTTCTTCATCTTAAGCATTATGACTAATGCATCATGATGTAGAAATTTGACATGACTAATGTCGCAATCTTCGAATAAGATCCCAAGCTGGTAATTCTTCGATTCAGGTAGAAGTTTAGCTTCTTTGTCTAGAGGTGTTAGATCGCAACATTTTAACAATCACCTGCGCTTGAATCTGCTAGAGTTGGTGATTTGATGAATTTTGATTATGTTATTGTGGTACATATGGTAAAGATGCATCTCCACAGCTTGATCTTCGACCTGGACAACTTCAAGCTGCTTTTTATAGTTGTCATCCTTGTATGATTTCAGGTCGATAATGTATTCAAACATCCATCCCTCCTTGAAAATATATTCCAGCAGCCTCTATAAAGCATAGCAATTGTCAGTAGAATGATGGTTTACCTTATGATGTATGTAGTACGGGCGATTCTCAATTGGTTCCAATGGTTGGGAGAGGCGGTAAAGCTTATCCTTGGAGAGAATTGGAAAAATTATGGAGATTCGAACATTCATCCTTGGGAGGACCAACTTGAGCTACGAACCGCCTTTCCAAGGGTTGCCAGTGTTTCCCTTAGAGCGCTTTTGGCCACCCTGAACCTCCTTTGGTTCAGTGCTTTGATATGTGGATGGACCTTTCGTGGTAAGGACGAATTTAGTATATTTATGCCTTTCCGACATCATCCTTTCCAGGTCAACATGACTATTGACCTTGGTGATCATATCTTCCAAGGTCGCAGGTTTATTGAGGAAGAGGTGTTCTTTGGCCTTGCAGTCGAGTTAGAGTGCGTTAGTAAAAGCTGTAACAGCTGTTTTTAAATTGAGATTGTCTACTTTACAAGCGAGCTCCAAAAACTTCTTTTCAAAGGCCTCGAGTTTCTCTTTGTGTGACTGTTTAAGATTGATAATAAAATATAAATTTTCTTCTTTGTCTCTATTGAGAGCATACGTCTTGATAAATTGCTTCTGCAGCTGGTCAAATGTGTGTATGGAGTTTTTAGGTAAAGAGTGGAACCACCTGAGCGGTTTTTCCTGTAGACTTGTTACGAATAAACGGCATAGGATATGGTTGACGTTGACATACAACCCCAATGAATCGTGGTATTGTTGAATGTACTCCTTTGGATCAGTACCCTTATATTTACAAATTTTCGGAGTATGGAAACCTTTTGATATTTCCATATCGAATAGTTCTTTGGAAATTGGACTTCCTTGTAACTTGGTAAGGTCGTCTGAAGTACCCAAAAATTGTGCTTCGATCAACTCCTTAATACGTTGATCCATATGTTCTTGTGTGACATAATGACATATCGGTTGAGTGGCCTGACGAGGAGGTTGCGGATTGTGAGTACCGGTACCTTCACTTAAATGATCTCGTACTGGAGCTCAAAGTTAAGGTCATTGTTCTTCCTCCTGACGTATGGAAAATCGATGACCTCAGATGATCTCAAACTAAACTTTACCACCCAAATGAATGAAAGGTTGAGGTTCATGCAGAATATTTCTGGAAATAGCTTTACCAATGGCTCCTCTAGGTCCCAACCTTTCCCGCGTAGAAACCTGGGTGGCATCCGGTAATTGATCGCGATATCTTGTTAGAGAAGCCTGTTGAGTGCTTTGCAGAGCTTGTAAGGTAGTCTGCATGGTTGTCATATGGTCTTCATGTTGTTTGAATGTTTTTAAACGAGTTTGCCGTTCGGCTTAGAGCTCCTTCTCACGGAGCTCTCGGTCAAGAATTAATTTACGTTCAAGCTCATTGCGTTTCCCTGTTTCGGTGTTGAGATTCGTCCTTAGCTCTACAAGTTATTCCGGCTCGATTGAAAGATCGAGCTGGATTCTGATTGCTAGTCGTTTGGAAAAGACCATGATTGAAATTTAGAGAAGAGTGAAAGTATGCCTTAGGATATCGTAGAAATGTAATCTTTCCCACAGACTGCGCCAAATGTAATGGCCTAATTACATAAGCTCGAGATGGCTTGGAATTAGCTCTTACACCAATGTTCCTGTGATAAAAAAATTAAAGAAAAATGACACAGGTGATCTAGCGCAGAAAACCTCTGAATAGGTAAAAAATCTATGACCTTAATTTAAAGATTTTTGTAATAGTAACTTTTATTGCTTGAGGCTGATATCTTATTACAAGTGATCTCTCGACTTAAAAATACTTGAATCTTGTGAATAAGAAGTTTTAGATATTTTGAGAATCTAAAAAATATAGTTTTCTTGGTGATTTCTTATGTATTTTTTTGGTCCTTGTCTCTTCTAGAACTTTTTCTTTATTTATGCCTTCTCCGCAGTTCTTCATCGTGCTGAAGCATGTTTTCTGAATAATGTAGTTAGTGGTGGTTGACTGAGTAACTATTGAGCTTGTGAGAGACAGGTGTCTTTGACCTGTTCAGGCTTTATTATTTGAGCTCAACCCATGTTATTCATCAGTTTGTGAAGTGGGTGGCAATGTTGTTTGTTGAATGCGTGGGTCTGACATGGAGGCAATAGAGGCAATTCGAACTGAAAATAGCTCTATCTGAGTAAGATTGAGGGGTAGGCCTCTACAACCACCACCACCTTCGACCGCGAGATCCACTCCAGTAGCACCACCACCAGCACCATCGACCGCAGGCTCCACTCCGGCATCACCACCACCACCGCCACCTTTGACTGCAAGATCCACTTCTATCCCCTTCGTACATACAATATCTTCGACAGAAGGATCCTTCGTTGGAGGATAGAGTTTGAGGGTATCTGGATAATATCCTAACCCATTCAAAAATGTCTTCAGAGCTGTGGTAATCGCACACTCCTGGTTGTACTTCGCCTGGAAATGTGCATGATTGTTTCACAGTTGCTCCTCCTTGCTAGCCAACTTCGCCTCCAGCACTGCTACCCTCTGGTAATAGCTAGGGATAGCTTCTTAGGTTTCCCTCACAGCATCGGCTCGAATCTACAACCATTCTTGTTCTAGCACACCAACCCGGTTCTCCAGCGAAAGAATGGTCCCCTTCGTGAGCTCACCCCCATCCCTCTCCTCCTTTAACCCTTCACTCGGTACCTTTTGTGCTCTAGTGAATGCAATCATCCAAGCATGCATCTGCACGAATTATAAATACTTGAACTAGTCAGCAGTCCTCAAAATATATATTCATTTTCAAGCCTCAATACAAACTTACCTGACGCCAAACCAAGTTAGCAAGCAGCCCTGCTTACTCTAGGTTAGTGGCACAGAGAGTTATCATCGACTCGGCCGTTATACAAGCGTCCTCCTCATGTTCGACTGCTAGTTGCCTAGCCTCGACTAGGCCATCCCCTTTGGCCATCTGCTCAGGAGTTCTCTTTCGCCTAATTGTTTTCCTTGAATGGGTTGTCGAGCCTTCGTCTGTGGCTTTACCTTTGCCCTAGTTTGTCTGCTGAATTACTTTGGGAATAGTCTCGGGCACGCTCGACCGTGTTGTTCCGGGCCTTCCTCGCCGAGCCCTCGGAACAAAGCTAGATTTTTTAGTTAGATTGTCGTACTCCATCTCACCTACCTTTGCAGAGGTACCTCCCTCTTTTCTCCTCCTTGATGGCCCAGCGGTAACCTGAACGTCTCTCAGTAACGTGTCCATCTTCTTTCATCTTTTTCTAGGAATACCAATTTTTTGAAATACCTTATTCACCCACTCCTCGCTCTCGTTGATCATATCATCGATATAACTCCTTGGGTACTTTAATGCATTATTAGTAAGCTCTGTAAAACAGCAAATTGAAAGTCATCATGCTAGTTGAACAAAAACAATAACATATTCGATTACCAACTTACTTACATTGAATAGCTTATGCTTTATCCCAAATTCTACCTCCCCTCGGGCATTCTCATAACACCTATTCACTATCACCAGATCCTTATCCCACCCGCGACCCATCGAGCATAGGTCAAATAACCACAGTTTCTCATAATACGTCCCGACCTTCTTATACGCCTTCATCGAATAGAATGACACTACGTCAAATCATTTGATCATAAACCTCCCCTCGCGCTTTAGCTCCTCATTCATCCCTTCAATCACCCTTATCATTTCATAAAAATTACAATTCATCTGACACGGAGCCACATCCCAAAAATTCAGCACCTGCTTCACCAACCTTCGAAGATGTAGTTTCATCCCTAAGCGAATCTGTCCCCTAAACGCCATAATTCTCTCTTGAGGTAAATCCATAAATGAATACTTAGCTCTTAACGGCACCAGTATGATACCCTTCTTCGTCAAACCATGCTTTGACATAAATCAGTTTAGCCTCGCCTATTCCTGAGGAGAGACATATCCTACATACGTCCCCTCATCATCTATCTTCCCGCTACTATCACTCTCCTCCTCTTCCACTTTGTCCCCCTCATCTTTCGAAGGCTCGACCCCAACCTCCTCACCCCTTTCCTCCTCATATTCTACTTCATCACTTTCTCTGACTATTCGGGCCCTACGTCAGCTCCTAGTCGATGCTCCAATATCTGGTTCTACTATAGCCAACGTGTATCTGTTGTAATGTGTAACTCATCCAC
>JACGCM010002265.1:0-60558 GCA_014058105.1 Kingdonia uniflora
GGTAAACTACAAAGGGTCTAGGGGTTTTTTTCAACCCCACCTTGGTTCCCCATCTCTCTTATTTATAGAATCATAGGAGGCTGAGTTAACAAGTGTGGGCCAGGTTACATGATTACTTGTTAGTAAATCCCGGTGGAGTATGGGTGCCGATAATGTCTACACTGTCACTGCAACATTTATTAGAGATGTCTATATACTGCGGCGTAGTGGTCAGGCCTGTCACTATAGTTGCCAGGACCAATTAATATGTCGTCTTGTCTAGTGAGTTGGCTGTCTGCCCCATCGTATTTTAACCGTGTGTAGATATGGTCGAAGGGTTACTGCTGTGACGTGTGAATCTATCCTCGAGGCTTATTTGGAGTCGAAGCTTCGTCTTCAGAGGATCTATCTCTGGAAGGCTTGCTTGGAGGATTGAATAGGCTTCGATACATTCGAGTAGGCTGCGAAGTAGACTTCGAGTGTATGAGGGGGTCCAAGGCTGCGAGTAGGCTACTACAGTTGTTCTCTTTTTATCAAGTCTTGCCTCCCCATTTGAATTGAGGATTGGTGATGCTTTTGCAAGAAATCCCCATGGGAAGACTACTCGTAAATCGGCGTTGTTTCTCTCCTCCCTCGCTGCCAGTGGTACAATTTGCGCAGGGATTTTACCAGGATTGGCATTGACGCTCCCCTTAACCTGATTTGCATAATTTATTTTTGTGTTAATCGTTGGTATTGTATAGCTTTGATTAACCCTTTCCGCCTTCGCTACCTCAGGAATTGGTCCGTAGATCATTTTTGTTCCTTCTTGCAAGTTTGTGTATATATCTTCATCCCTTGCTCGATATGATGTTTTAGTGATTCAATATGATATCTTGACCTTTGGGTAGTTGGTTTGTCGAATAATTTTTGAATTTGTATTGCTATTACAACTTACCCGAGAATATAAAAGAGGATTTAAATAAGGGAAGCTGTGTTTATGTAATTGGAGAAAAATAGCTAGGTGTTCTCCTGTAGGTGATATTTTAAGGTACAAGGAATTGGATGTACAATCTCTTTTTAACAATATAAGAGTTGTTTTAGCGAGGATAGAGATATCAGAGGATTTAAAAGGAGATATGGAAGGGTTGGAGCAATAGTATATGGGCTTGTTGGTATTCAAGAGGCAAAAGATCAAAGAGTTCGAGAAGAGGCGAATAAGGCGTTATGCTCGAGTATTCAAATGATTGCGAAGGGGTACGATCAATAGTTGCCTAGGGCCTATAAATAGCATTGTGGCTGGCGACTAGTCATACACCACTAATTCTAAAAAAAATTCTTTAAGTAATGATTCTCTATGCTCATCTATTACGTCGTTGTCAACCATAGGGAAGGAGGAGATTAGTATATTGATTGAGAAGGTAAAATTTGTAAAGTAGAGGGATACCGAGGCAGCATAAATTTAAGGTTAGTGCTTGTCTTGCACTTGTTTGTTATTCATGCGATTATGATAAACTCTTTGTAGATGTGGACATTGTGGTGATAGTGTAGGAAGTAATTGTAGTTTAGATAGGTGTATTAGAAGTAATTGCAAAAATAGAGATTTAGAGGATTTTTAATAAAATTTCTATGATATCGTATGTATGGTGGGGCAACTGATGGAGTAATGGTGTCAAAAAGGTTTAAGGTATGTTGTAGAGAGATGGGTTGATGGAAAGGTGTGATGACGAGTAGAGAGAGTGATTTTTGGCCATTGCTGTGAATATGGCGTGACTATCGGTTTGTTATTGTGATTTGTGAAATGGGATGAGGTTAAGTAGTTGAAGTCCTGGATTACCTACGAAATGAACAGGGCTGTAAGCCGGAGAGGGAGGAAATTTCAAATTTTTGAATTCGTCTTGCTTTGGCGTGAAGAGGGGTACTGCCGAAGTATCTCCGAGAAGCTTAGGGTCCTAAACTTCGATTAGAAACATTAGTAACAAATAGATAGTTGTTGATGTTAGGACTTAGAAAAAATATCAAAGAAATCCTATATCAAAAACTGAATGTAATAATTGTGTATTCAAATAGTAATAATAGAATGACGTGTTGGAGATTAAACTCGACAAATCTATGATTATTAGCATATGAACGTATATAATATATCATATATACTAATTTTTTTTAAAATAGAATCTGATTTTCAGGTTCATTAAAAAATTGTTGAACCTATCCAAATCGATGATAAAAAAATCTTCAAGAACCTTGCAGATATAGAGCCTTTTATAATTGATATGACAACCTATGTTCAAAAGTTGGGCGGGAGGTATTGGGTTGGGTCGAGTAGTGTAGACATGGCGAGTGTCGACCAGTATAAGGTGGCCCCTAGGGTTGTGGAAGTTTTGGATGAGGAGGTTACCGACACAGACGTGGATCACGAGCTGTACGCAAGTGATCGAGAAGGTAGTGGTGAGGGGGAGGAAGATATCAAAGATGATGATGAGGTATGTTATGGAGAAAGTCCAGAAATGATTGAGATTTTGCATTTTAAAGTGAAGTATGGTATTCTAGAGGATATTAGGTTAGAGGAATATTACCATGAAATGATAGACAAGATGTTCCTTTGAATGGCATTCTTGTCCATCAAGAACAAATAAAAAAAGGGGTTGAAACTGCCTCTACGAGCTGACCAAAAAAAGTTTGTATTATTCAGATTGAGGTCTAGCGTGGGGTTTTTGTTTATTTTTGGCAGCTCTGAAGGAGATTGATAGAAACTCGACTATCTTAGAAAAATTGTATAAGATCAGGAAGGGATACATCGGTCGGATTGACAACATAGTGGTCGACATAAAGAAGGTGAACTGTTTATTTCAAGAAGCTGGTTTAAAGCGAACTCGGGCGAGATGATTAAAAATTCCGGTCTTAGACGGAAAAATGTCTACGATAAATAAGAGAGTTGCGAACTCGATCTTGCCCCTCGAGAATCTGTTACTTAGTGGTTACATTGTAGATTCTATAACTGCAGGAAGAGATGTTATGCTGACAGAAACCATCGAGAAAGGAAAGAAAAAGAGGACTGCTAGCCAGGTTGCTACTCCTCTTCTTCCCCCGAAGAGGGCTTCTCGAAGAGCTCCTGTTGAGGAGGGGTAAAAAGTTAATGTGACACCATCTGGTATTCTGGACGGTCGACCTCCTAAATCGGCTACCTATTTGTTGCCGAAGAAGAAGGATTCTTCTGAGTCGACGAAGAAGAAGTTCATCAAGGAGTCTGATACGGAGGTCCAACGGACCATGGAGTCATATGTGTTTGGGGTGACTTCTTTGGAGGAGGAATTTGATGAATGTTTGATGGGGGCTAAAAGCCTCTCGACTATCCTCATCGAAGGCCACCGAAACATGACTAAGGTTAGGAATTTTTCTGCTCTTTTTCGATTAAAGAATTTGGTGCCCCATTCGAATACTCATTTAATGACTGTAATGCAAATCAAGAAGCTGCTGATCAAGGCCAAACCTCGCATTCTCGGTGCTGGTACCCTGGCCAACCAGCTTCTCGCATATAAGAATATCAAGATGGAGTTGGTGACGGAGAAAGAGAATTTGATTTATGAGAAAAAGAAATTGGAGGCGAATCTTGGTAAGTATAAGCATGAAGCTGGGAAGATGAAGGAGGTTGCTCCTCGCAAGGGGAAAAAAGCTTGGGAAATAGAGAAGAAGAAAGAGGTCCAGGAGATAAAGGCCGATCTCGTGAAGGAAAGGCACTATACGAATAACTCAATTTTATAGCAGGCCAAAACCATCGTTAACGCTCCTTTATGACAGTTTTAGACCGTTGTGATTCCCGTCATTAACGAGCTGTCGTGTATATATTTCGACGGAAAAGTTCTGTCGCAAAGCATAAATTTTATGACGGTCTTTCCCCGTCGATAATTCGCGCAAGTTCAAAATTGTCGTAAACTAGCTTAAATGTAGTATCTCAAAATAACTATTACGACGGCTTTGGTTAGTTGGAAAATTTGTTGTTTATTTGTGACTAATTCTCCAGGAAAGTCAATTATTTAACAACTAAAATAAATTCATCATATTCACTGTCCTTGATTTGCGACAATTATAAAGCTGAATAACAAAAAAAAGAAAACACCATATGAAAGAAAATGAATTCCATTTTATTATAAAAATGATTAAGTACATACAACATATTCATTCAAAATTTGTTATATAGTGCTTCCATATAG
Organism: Kingdonia uniflora; assembly: GCA_014058105.1. Lineage (NCBI taxonomy): Eukaryota > Viridiplantae > Streptophyta > Magnoliopsida > Ranunculales > Circaeasteraceae > Kingdonia > Kingdonia uniflora. The sequence continues at coordinate 4,170 of JACGCM010002265.1, forward strand.
AACTTAAAATAATCCTTAGCTACAACAACTCTTTAAACCGCCTTCTACCTTTTGCTTGCTTCACTATCTCTACTATAAACCGTCTTTGTAGTTAATTGGTGAACTCGCACAAATATGGTCTAAGCTTGAATAAATGCGGTCTGAACTTTCATAAATATAGTTTAAACTTGAACTAACATTCAAAAACCGTATCTAGTTTCCCATGCAACTTTTCAGCACCTGAAAATAACACCACGAGTATGCAAGTTTCATTTGATAGGCTGAGGACTAGAGTTACTTCCTAACCATGATAGATAAGAAATGAAAAAGGTAAAATGAAGGTGAAGTCCAAATACCAAAGGAGCCATCCAATAAGGGATGCCTTTAAAAGAGAGCATTGAACAATGTGAATTAATCAAATTTAGAACCATTCTAAACCTATTTAAGCAGATATATTTAATAGGAGAAAACAGAAATACAAAACAGAGCTCAAGAGAGTCCCAAACCTTAAGAAAAGGATGGACATGGTTATAATATCCCATATATCCTCTAACAATTCCTAGTAGGGTGTTCACCTAAACCTGAAAACAAGGGAAAATATAAAAATCACAAAAAAGATCAGAAAAAAGGAAAGCAGGCTCTTCAGTCCACGTGCAGAGGGTAGGGGCAATGTAAACACACATATTAGCCAGTTTATCAGTAACTTTATTCCCTTCTCTGAAGATATGTGTACTTAGTTTATAGAACTGAGATAATGCAAGCAGTTAATCCATGTAGCTAATCTCCAACATGAATTTAACATTTTCTGGACTGTAAATACATTTCTGTGATGGTCTATGGGCCATTGCATAGAAGGAAGCAATTTCAAGCAATGACAAGCGGCCTCTTCTTGCTGTGGCTAGGGTAGTGTCTGGTTCAAAAACTTTTACTCACCCAGACACTAAAGAAGCACTTGATGTATGCATATATGTGAATCAAGTTAGCAACATCATCATGCTGGTACTTATATGAGCATTAAAGATTCTGAACCTCATCCCTCAGCCTAAATAGAAGACGGAATAAGAAATCAGTAGCAATCATAGCTATTAAGTTACAACAACAACATATGCAACAATAAGGAAGCCATGTCCTACTCACCATAATAAAAGTTTTCGAAGTTCTCTCAGAAGATCATCAGAGCCTGAAAGGTCGGGTGCTTGAATTTTGGATTTAAAATCATTTAGTGAGTCCTTGTCCATATGAGGAGCCACACACTGAAGAAGTTCTTCAACAAGTGATCATTTGCCCTTCCAGAGGAAACAAACTACTTCTTCAGGAGTTAGCTTCTCTAGTGGCGGCAGAGCTTTCTTAGGATCACTGAATATGGACCTCATTACATACCTCACCTATTAGCATCAATATCATTCAGCTATGGTTTCAACATTCAATGAATAGCATTAATAGATTTGACAATTGAAAATAGCAAATAATAGTACATTAGCAAGATGTGAGTCCATTCACCGAACATCTGACATCATTACATATTGTTAGTAATGAATATATTATATGGAAAAATCACATATGAAGTATCACCTTGTCGAGGGTGACAGCCAAATTCAATAGTCTCTGGTTATACACACCCTCAGCCTACCATACAGCCTGCCATACAGAAGAAAGTATCAAACCTACAGTTATATTTACTAGGCATTATGTAAAATATTTTCAAAAAGGCTTCTGAGGCTAAGGACACGGTTCAAGGCAGCATTTTGAGGGAACGGACATTCACCCTCAAAGTATGAAAGTGAGAATCAGTAAACATAAATGAGTTCATAAACATACAAGTATAAATATTAGTATACAACATTTTCTGATTTTATGATGAAAATAATAGTTGGAGTTCCATCATAAGACTTGGAAGTGTAAAAGCACTTAACGGCCTAAGTAACAAAACACCTCACTGTCCCCAACTAATCTTTTTCAAACATAAACCATCTAAAACTAAAGTTAGTTAATGGGAGCCAAGTGCCGCCACTAAGCAGTAAGAATTTGCAGAACTTAATATTTACCTGGACTTCAGCGTCGCTCTTTTCCGCATCAACATAAATATCTGAAAAAAAATTGTTCCTCTGCCAAGTTAAATCTTAGGATCTCCTCTAGAAGCTTTGATCTTTCAAAATTTATAAACCTCCCTCACCTTCACAGAAATAAAAAAATTGGTAGATCAGACACCAACCTAAGAATTTAAACAAACATCTTAAAAGAAGAAAAAGTTATCTGCTCACCAGCTGAGCGGAATATGAAATAAGCCAATCTGGCAAGCCAGCAAGCAAACATGTGTAGCTCTCCCCAAATCAATATAATCTTCTTCAGATGTACAGTTTAATTGACAAGCTTCTAGCATCAACTGATGTTTGTCCAGCATTCCATGGCGTTCCTTCAATACCAGATGAACGTTGATATCCAAGTTAATCAAAGAAGTAAAATGGGGTGAGAATATAAAACATGTACCTAATCTCAAGCTCTGTGAGTACCTTTTATAATCCCCTTCCCCAGTTAGGTTCAGATAGCTCCCACGACAAACTTGGCTGCCACACAGACAAACGGATGCTTCGTACTCTTCCTTACTCTGCAGAAGAAATACTAACATAAATCATACCCAAAAAAATATGACCTTCGTAAGACACAATGATGGATAATATAAAGAAAATAGATGCACCTCTGTTACTGAGTTGTAATCAAAAGTAATCTCCTCACCATATCCTATTGGGCATACTGCATGAACGCCAATCTGGTACACGCCGTCTACAGCAGTAACTCTGCTTCTATCAAAATGAAATATTATGGAAAGAAGCTAATAAATGAAATTCATAAAATGTACAAATTATATTTGCAACATGTAATATCCCTTTAACAAACAAAAAAAAGTAGTATAAAGGGTAGAGGTGACTCCAAGACTTACTTTGCTTTACAATTAGGACGGCATGAGTGACAGATCCAACTTGCAAAGTTAGCCTTGTGCATGGTGTCAACATCAACTAGATCATACCCGTCACGGTCACCATGCAAAACATAAGCAAATTTAGATGAATTCACTGCAAATGAGTATAAAAGTTGCACAGGGTAATGAATTCGCCTAAGGCCTCTCCAAGTATATGTTATAGAATTTGGTCGCTGTATCAATATCATTTTTTTGCAAAGATCGAATCCCATCTTGACTGATGTTGATGAGAGAAAGAAACCAAAGAATTTTCAAAAGCCATGAGAGTAATGTAGAAGCTGTGTTGTTTAGTATCAAAAAAGATATACAAATAAAGTTGAGTGGGGTGACTTGTAAGCTGAAAGTCAACCAGCATAGCAGGGACATTATGGACAGATGGAATATTGATGCTACATACACAAATAACTACCCTATTTCTTGCAGGTGGAACCACCCCCCCTAAACATTATGACGATTAACACTGATGTTTTTTTGTGTAGGAATAAGGGTAGCATTGGGACAGTGGCTAGAGATGATACATGTATTGTTCATGGTGTTACAGAAGAGAGTAGCAAGCCTATGTAATTTATTAACCATGAAATCCAGGTTGTGGAAATGGGTCAACCTTGCTTACAGCTTACAATCATGACTGGAAGCAGAATATAATGTCTTTTGATTTTCAGTCCTTGTTAACCTTATTAAGAATCCCTCCTTGCGTGGTGAGATATAATATAAATAGGATCTATATTATGATTGATGAGATGGAGCACTTTGACATTGACCATGATTTCAGAGAAATTAATAGATTGGCTGATGGTTTAGTAGATCTCCAACCTTCAGTAGACATGGAAATTAGGCCTTGTTCTCTACCAAAAAGTCTGAAGAAAATTGCTCAGGAGGATATTAGTAGAGTGTATTTCAGGAATCAATGAGGGCTGGCTATGTGCTGGTGGTGTTGGCTCTTCTTTAGGGTGGGAGGAGGCATAGGTGGCGGAGCCAGGATTATTGGTCAGGGGCGCAGGAATGTTTTGGGGGTTTGGGGGCGGTAGCCCCAAAAAAAAAAAATTGACAGAAAATAGTTACAAAATGCAGAAAACAGTTACAAAATGGACAGAAAACAGAAACAGTTACAAAATGTATGCATTAATTCATTTGACTTAATGCAGAAAATGGACAGAAAAATGCAGAGAAAGTAGAACCCCAAATGTATGCATTAATTCACTTGACTTATTGTTTTACATTCATCATTTCTCCCTTTGTATTAGTATCAACTTGATACCTTTTTATCCTAGCATCTCCTTCAATGAAGCGATCAACTATGTCTTGAAGATCCTTGTCAGGCTCAATCTTCTCTATGTCGGCCCCACATAAAGGACAATCCTTAAAGAACGATATACATGTTCTGACCAAATAAACAAAATTAATTGGTTTTGCATGGTACAGTAAACAGAAAATGATAACACTAAATAAAATAGGGTTGTCAATGATGAATATTATCTACAGTGGTGCAAATTCGAATATGATTTCAATTGATTACAGGCAAATCTGGACTGCGACACTGTAGACAAAATATGGATATATAGTAAATTCTTAAAGCATATTAAGACTGAGATTATTATCGAATAAATTATGGCAAATGGAATCTCAGATTAACCTTAATAGATATTGGCTGCAATACTTATGGGAATAAGGGATGCATTCGCTACTCTCAAAGAGAAGAGCTTTGCAGATAACACAGCTCAGCGAACCCAATTTAAATGTATGGGAAAACATATACTAGGATGGGTACAATTATACAAATGATGATCAGAAAACATTTATAGATATTATGATAAAATGATACAAATATGATAACATACCTGATTGTAAGATCATTAAACTTTTTCCTCGACGTGATTTCATACTTTAGAAGTGATTTAGGATTGCTTCATCAATGACGCTAGCAAAAGTGGTCTTCTAAACATATGTGAGCAAACAATCATTTACAAACTCATCTGCCATTCTATTACGCAAGCGGTTCTTTATGAAATGCATAGCTGAAAATGCCCTCTCTGCTGTAGCTGTCACAACTGAAAGTATTAATGCCAATGTTATGAGAGAGTAAACAAAGGGGTATAATTTATCTTTCTTTGTCTTAACCATCTCCTTAGCAACCCCTTGAATTCCATGTACTTCAGAAAATGTACTATCAGATCGCATTGTAGAGATATAAAGATCAAGCTGATCATCAAGATTCATAAGGTCCAACGGAGAAAAATCATCCCCGTACAACTGAGCAAGGCGAATCAACTTCTCCTTGTTATATGCTGAAAATGAATCATTTGGATTCAAGCAAGCCATACAAACAAGTAATTCGGTATTTACCTCGTTAAAACGATCGTTAAGATCTGAAAGTTGATGATCTAAACATGAATTGAACAATGACAGACGATAATAATGCTCATTTGTATTTTCTTCTGCATTGCTTCAGGATCGACCTGGTGCCATGAACCTATCCGCCATCACTGGAATTATGATATTATATTTTGTGCAATGCTTAGAGACATCCTCGTGAATAGAATCTCACCCATTATCTCGCAAAAACTGCAATTGTTTCTTAGCCAATTTTACTAAGTCCATCGCATTTACAATGTCTTAATCTTTCCCTTGTAATGCTTTGGACAAATTATTAGTATATCCCAAAATTTTCCTCATCAGAAATAAGATCAAGACAAATTCAAATAAGCACATTGTGTCCAACAAAATAGTTGCAATGCCTCTTTGATCTGAATTTGACTTATGTATCAACTCGTAAATTACATCAGTAATAGGCCCAAACATTAAAATCAAGCTCAATAGAGTATTATAGTGGGATCCCCAACGTGTATCACCGGGTCGCCTAATGTCTGTCTTTTGATTTAGACCCCTTCCACTATCAAGTTCCCCTTTTTCTAATGCTTCAATAATTGTAACCGCTTGTTTATCTCGAAGAAGATCTCAGCGTTTACATGATGCTCCAACAATATTGGAAGCATTCCTAATCATGGTAAAAAAACAACTCTATTTGATAATGATCTTTTGTCGTTGCAACAAGCGCTAGCTGGAGTTGATGTGCGAAGCAATGAATGTAGTATGCATATGGATTCTCATTCAAGATAAGCATTTTAAGACCGTTTAGTTCACCCTTCATGTTGCTCGCGCCATCATATCCTTGTCCCCGAAGTCGTGACATACTCAAATTGTGCTTAGAAAAAAGTTTATCGATTTCCCCTTTAAGAGATAAAGATGTAGTATAATAACAACCATCTGCTCTTTAACCGAAACATTCAGAGACTCGTCAATCAAAATTGCAAACTTTTTATCTCCAAGCTCTTTGAGAATAGATTTGGTCGTCGCAAATGCAGAAGACTTTGCAAGATCCTTTTGAATATCAGGAGAAGTCTTCTTATTATTATTTGGAGCATTGTTAAGAACGATACCTTTAATAACTTCATTGTGATCAGCCGTAAAATTCATAAGTTCAAGAAAATTCCCACGATTACTCGACCCCTCTGACTTATCATGACCACAAAAAGTCAACCCTTGCTTGAGAAGAAATCGAACACAATCAATGAATGCTTCCAAACGAACTCGGTTATCAATCCGTTCTTGATCTGATTGCTTACAATAAGCTGTTTAAATACTTTTATCTTGGTTCCATAAAGCTCGGCCTCTCAAATACACGTTATTATGATCACTATCAACCCCTCCAACATGTACTTGAAATCTTTCTTTTTTTCTCCAATTATTGTAACCCTTACTACTAAAGCAATCACCGCCACCTTGGTCTCCGTTTTTCGTATTTAAGAGATAACAATATAAACAAAAAGCTTTATTCTTCTTTATGCTGTATTCCAACCAAGTTGGAAAATCGCTGAACCAAGTCTTAACGAAACACCTTTTAGACTTGTCGTCTTGGGGAAACTTGTGATTTTTAGGCTGACATGGTCCCATTTCCAAATACGCTCTTCGAATCATATCTTGTTGATTGGGATGATATTCAGAAATTGGAATTCGTAACCCCGGATCTGTAGGAAGATCATTTATCTCTACTTCTCTGTACTTTCATTTTAATTGACGGCATACTTCCTCATAAACCTCAAGAATATCTTCAGTTGGAGGCATTTGTTCAGGAACTTCATGATCTTCCATGGCCGGAAGAGGAGGTGTTTGTTCAAGAACTTCATGATCTTCCATGGCTGAATGAGGAAGCGTTTGTTCAAGAACTTCATCTTCCATGACCGGAAGAGATTGATCAATTACAGGAGCACTTTCTTGATTAGGCAACTATCTAAGGACTTCTTTTTTCCGAAGGAAGTTTGCTAAAAAATCTCTCCATTGTTCCTGGGAATGCGATCCTACATTAGCGAAAGTATTGCTAAAAACTAATCCTACATTGAAACCCCCAATGCCTACCGCATATATATGATTTACTAACAAAAAATCTCCAATGCCTACCGCTAAAAAATCAGTTAACATCTCCCCATAGCAAACAATCCGATCTACCAAATGAAAATCCTGAATTCCATTGGCTATAAACAACTTTTCACATTCTCTAATAAATGTCCAAGTTGTCCAATTGCAACCATTTATACAAGTACAAGAACAAAAAGATTTTTTTTAAATCACTAAAACTAAAAATTTAATCATTCACCAATCTACAAAAAAAAAAATCAAATCAATCAGATTTTAAGCCTTGATAGAATACCAAACAAAAAACATAAATGAGAGAGAGATCGTACCCAATGAATCTGCGAGATCGTAATGGAGTCAAGAAACAATTGTAGAGATTTGTTAGAGCTAGAGAAGTGATAAATCTGAACCCCAAACAAACACTAATACAAAGTTAGAGAGAGAGGTCAGGTAGAATTTGAAAACCTAAATCGCATGAGAAGAGAGGGAGAGCTATAGTTTTTTTTTTTTTTTTTAACCTCTAACCTGCCTAATTACTAAACTAACCTCATTTTTCTAAAAAACTGAGTGGGGGCTGCCCCCGCTGGTCCTCATGTGGCTCCACCGTATAGGTGGTCGTTCAAGTTTTACTGCTTTATGAGCAGCTGTGATGGGTCTAGAGAGAGTGACTGCAAGCTTTATACCAAGGGTGTCTGGCTTTCTCTTGTTTCTTTGTACTCCAGGCTCACCCATGGTCTCAGCTCGCAGTATAGGCATGTTTCAGAGTAGACAGGCCTTTTTGAGTGGAGGATCTCTTGTTATGTTTAGGACTGGTGGCCTTTTAAAGTACACTAACTGGCATTTTGCTTGTTGGTTGCTTTCGTAGTTTATTTTCATCTTCTTTTTTTTCTTCTCCTTTATGCCTTTCCGTTTCCTCTTTATTGAAAACAACTCCAATCCCCTAAAACAACCAGCCAAAAAAGAGAATCAGCACAAGTAGAAAGAACGACAAAACAAAATACTCAATTTATGATAAAGTTGTGTATCGACTTTGGCTACGGAGAAATACGAAAGTCTCATGTTACATAGTCCTTTTTCATTCCCTAGTGTTAGTATCTGCATCTAGATAAAAACAATCAAAAACTGTGAGTGGAAGGTGCTTTGCTACTTCCAGAGACATGAAATTACTTCTCATCTTTAAGCTAAGCGTAAATATTGAATATTTTGTGCAGAATAGGCATACCTTTCTATACACAACATAATTATCCTCCAGATGATTTCTCATAGCTTTTAGGATGTTATGGCAGATTTTGATGCCCAGCATATCATTATTTTTCTCAGCAGTTTTTTGGATTTCTTCAATGACAGGTTGAAATAGATACGTCATAGGGGCATTTCCAAAACCAGTGAAATGCCGAACTTGTGTATTCAAAGTACGCGAAAGGACATTTTCGATAAACAGATGCTTGTCTGAAAGTGGCTAATCTACCTCATCGGGCATCGAATCAAGGAGAAGATTATGAGTATAAGGATCTATACCATAGACCTCTTGTTCAAGGACCTCTTCTCCAAGTTGTTTTCTAGGTTTGTAGTCTTTAACTTTGGGAATTTCCATGTCCTCGTTACCATTCTTCTGTGCAAGGATCTTCTCGTCATAATCTTCAGGTAAAGATACTCGCATTTTCTGTTCAGCCCCCTTCTCATCCGTTATGATAACAAATTGATCAATGATTTCAAATTTCCTAGTAACGGGGGGTACAAGACTTGTCTTCGTCATACGAGCACTCCACTCGCGCTCCTCATTCGTACAATCAAAAACCTCGTCTTCTGTAAGAAATTCATCTCCTCTTGAGTCTCGTATTCCACTTAGTTCCAAGTTACTTTCTGTATCGGAGTTGGTACTCCCCCCACCGTCGAGGTTGTCATCGGATGTTTCACTTTCCGAATCTAAAGATCTTTTATTCAACTTGGATAAGCGCCATCTAATTTCTCTATCAGATGCATACTCTCCATTTTCTGTAGAGCCATTGACATACGTGGTACCTACACCCCTACTTAAGCATTTCATTTCTCTCATCATCTTATTATCGTTCTTGTTAAATTTGGAGATTGTTGCTAGCAAACCCTTTTTTCACATCTTAACCATTTCACCCCTTCCACTGGAGGACTTAGAGTTCTATTCCAGGCTTTTAACAAGACGGATAAATAACATAATCATGTGATTCATATCTCCAGCATCTCCCCAGTTTTTTGCTCTGTAATTATGCAAGATATAAAGTTACAGAAAATGGATAGGGTTGAAATAGGTAGCATATACTACTAGTAGAAATCCATGACAGTAAACTACAAATATAGTATGTAAAATAGGATCTACTATATCGTGTACATCATTTCTTATGCAACACTCTGTTCTGTTGGGGGCCATGTGGAGATGTGTTAAGGTAAGTTAGGATTAATAGTGTGAGGGATTCCTAAATCACCTAAATCATCCTCATAAAAATCAGACTTAAATGCAATGTTCTTACATCTATAGAAGGAGATAAGATAATCTTTATATCTAAATATGTATGTGTGTGAGTGCCTGCTACTATTGTTTGTCACTATTTGTTTATGATTTAGGTGATTTAGGAATCCCTCACACTATTAATCCTAACTTACCTTAACACATCTCCACATGGCCCCCAACAGAACCGAGTGTTGCATAAGAAATGATGTACACGATATAGTAGATCCTATTTTACATACTATATTTGTAGTTTTCATGTGTTTGGCCCCATTGAAACTTTTTTTCGCTAATAATTAGGTGACTAAAGAAAAAATTCATCTCATGATATTGAAATTGAAGAAAGAAGTTTATCGTGACATGACCGAATTAGTTCATTTACTGTACCATAGATAAGTACTTTGTTGGTGATAAACAAATGACTACACTAATGTGTAATATTATTTGTAACTACGGTACTTGCAACTTATCTTTCATTAATAAATAGATCATAAATATTTGTCCACACATACACACACACTTGGCAAGAATTAATATATAGAGGTTATTGACTTATAGGGTATAAATGTATGGAGGTTTTAGTACATACTACAGCTACTACTCTTGAGATGAAAGAGTTCAAAATTTCCTTCTTCTGCAACTATCAAATCAATAGGTTCTGAATCCAAAATGTATATAGGATGGCATTTGAGTTCTAATTGTAGATACAATAAACAAATGACGTATTGTATAAGCGAAAAAACTACTATGTGACTGTCCATGTTAAAAGCAGATTTTTGAGAGTTTACTTGAGGGGGAGACTCATACACGGGAAGATGTTATTTGCTTGTAGGAATGATACAGAAATGAGAAAGCATTGCCTTCTGAGGTATAATTGAAGGGGAGTAATGCTAATTTTATGCCGAAGTGGGCCTGTAGATTTTTTTTTGATGGGTTCAAAAATGTAATCAGTGGCGTAGACATAGCAATTTGCTAGTGTAGAGGATGCAAATTACCAATAGAAGCTTCATTTGTCGCACAAGTACATGTGGTTTCATGTGTCAAGAAACAACATTTAAGTATATTTAATTCCATATAAAGGCAGAACTGTCAGATAATGATAGTGAACTTACTTTATTGCATAGCCGCACATTCGACTGATATCTTCTTTGACGGAGCTCATGCCATGACTCAAATAATAGCCATTCTTCATCCTACTTTCAATTTCTGCGACATGGACGTTTTGAGTTTAAACAACAATGTCAAAATTGGAGAGAAGCGAGAAAATCACAAAATAAAGTATAGAAAGAAATCGGCTAGTTACCTTGGGTACAAAAATATCGAAGTTATTCCCCTTCATAATGTCCTTCAAGCTAAAATCAAGAAATTCTTCTACCCTCTTATAACCAGTATCAGATTTCCTATAGAGCCACCTCTTCATATAGACATCCCTTGAAAAAAGCTTTGATCTCTTTCTTGCATCAAGAAGTTTTGAACGCTTGCTCAAGCTTTGCCTAAATAACTTACTTGATGAATTTCTACAAACTCCAGGCTCACTGGATTCGTCCAAATAACTAATCCAGCCCTTGGCAGACTTAGAAAATGAATGGGGTTTCTCATTTATATGACACCGTATCTTGGAATTTGAACCATCACAAGTCTTTGTTTCACGTGCAGTACTCATTATCCAGTTCACATTCTGAAAACTGTGACTCAACTCTTTAAGCTTGTTGCAACCCCTAATATCTATAAAAGATAAACAAGGTAACACATTTAGAATTTCTTGAAGTGTATTAGAACTAAGATTTGTGCAGCCCCTTAACATGATAGATGTTATCTTTATTTTCTTGTAACCTCTGGATCTGCCTGCAGATTCCTTTCACTTGTGCATCCCTTGCTGCTATGCTCACTTTTGCAATATAGGATCTCATTACATTTATTTGTTGCATCCTAAAAATAAAGTTAAATGTAAAACAAGAGTATAACATAATATGTATGACGGGCAAGAGAGACATGTGTACATTTTAAAGAGAAAAGGTGGGCAGTGCTTACCCTAACATCCTGACAATCTTCTTCAAGCTCATCGAGACATGTCCCAATCCAATCAAATGTTATGCACACACACACCTTAAAACGACAAAAATCTACGCACTCCAATATAGGGGGGGAAAACCTAATACATGTACCTCATATACATAGAACACAAACATACCAATTTACGCAATCCAATACAATAATTACTTTAAATCAAGCATATACCAACAACAAATATCAAAATCATTAAGTAATTACAAGTATAAATAAATCAGTCATACCAATTTCAGACCTGAGATATTTTGCTGCAACTTCTGAAAAAAAAATCTATGAATTAAAAATAAAGGTTGAATCAAAAAATAAAATCCAAAACAAAGTTCAGAATTTTTACTTCAGTTTCATAAGCCTACGAATCGAAAATAGAAAATCAAAAACCTATGAATCAAAACTCAAAAATCTTTTGCTGTAATTTTAGATTATAGAATAGGATTAAGTGGTTTAGAGTCTTAGTCAAATTTCTCACTGGGTTGGCGACTACTCAAGTTAAAAAACTTAACGATTGAAAAGGGTGACGAATTATAGATAGGGTTTTGCTCATTTTGGAAGTTAATAGGCACAAAATCAGGGGAAATCATGATCTTCAAAATTTAGATGGAAATTAACTGATTTTAAAGGGAAATTAGGGTATATTAGATGAGGAAATTGGCGGGATACAGAGAAAACCCAAATCTTAGTTTTAGAGAAAGGGAAAATGGCTGGTGAAAATAAAATGACCGAGCTCTCTCAGTCTATTTTGACATTTTTTGGCCATCCCTAATATGTGACTTAAAAAATCAGTCGTAATTTATGTCAAAAATCTCTTAAATTCACATAGTGGTTACCCAGTGATTTAATGCCATTGCTGAGAATCAGCTGTAATATATTCAAAGTTTGTTGATCCATGTTCGTTGTTAATCAATCAGGGTTGCTAGGTTTCGGATTGGATTTTTGAGTCTCCATTCTTCAACCGATTGTAAATTGCTTAGGGATTTGAAATTACTATTCCCGATAACAATTCATGATGAACAGTGAATACTATTCATGATGAACAGTAAATCAAACTAATTTTAAAAACTAATTAGTTTTTATTAGATTATATAAGGATGTATTGACAAAGAACAAATAGTTAAGTTATAAGGCTTTATTGTACAATCAGTCATCCTTCATAACCACGTATTTATTGGGTCATGCAATAAAACTCTTTAAAGCGCCATTAATTGTATTTGCATAATCAGTCGCTCTCCATAATGGGAATAATAAATGGATTATGGCATTCACAACAACAACTTTGTATACATTAGGCCTAAGCATTTGATTATACAGCATGCATTCAGAATCTTCAGTCACCCACTGTGCATGAGCAACAACAACCTCAGTGCCCTTCTAACTTAACAATTTGCAATTGGTGTTTTTAGCTTTCCTTTTATGTTGTGCTCCATAAAGAAAAATCAAGATTATATTTACAATTCTATATATATTACATAGTTATATAAACTTGAAAGTGCTATGATTTCAACTATATTATATACATTGAGCTCTTCCGTGGTAGCACTGGTGATTGGCAGACATGGGAGAAACAAACCTTTTTCCATCAAGAACACACCAGTGGATCACGGCGAGAGCTGTAAAGGGTACCTTGAGCTACAGTAGCGATGAATAGGAACCAAAGAGATTAGTCCCAGGAAGATATTTTTTACAGAGTCAGTTCTCAGCAAGCATCAACAGATAAACGCTATGCAGATGGATAAGACCGGTAACGAACCATCATTCAATTGTGAATAAGAAGGATCAAGCTATGGGCGCATGTCTGGGACCATCTGTACTACTAAGTAAGACACCGACTTCCCCATTCCCCCTTCACTCAAGCTCAATTAAGTAGAACATAACCTTTCCCCCTCACTCAGGCTCAATTAAGTAGGACACCACCTTCTCCCATCTCCAACTAATTGAGCTGAACGGGGAAGAAAGTAACTCAACCTACTTTCCCTTTAGCCCACCTGGCTCCAACTTCTTTGACTCAGTTAACTCAACTAAAAGAAAGTAATCTAGCTTATATTGGGCAATTAGTGGGATAAAATAACACAAGGAGGCGTGGGTAAGAGGCGTGAGCTAGGAGATTATAATAAACAGATTTTTCTTATTACTTCAATTGCGAAAAGGAGGGGCCAAGTGATAACCAGAACTCACTCTAGGTGGTTGTAAGCGTTATTATGCTAGCGTTCACCCTTTTTCTGAGATTCAATAGAATATAATAATAATAAATGTCTCATTGATTAGTCTAAGACGCTAGTCCAAAGAGTTCATAGACTAAATGCTGGGGATGCATGACGCTTAGAGAGAGGTGCTAGGGTCGACAACACACTCAAGCGCATCTGCATAGTTAAGACCAGTCGACCTAGCCGTTGCTCTTTTCATTTCAATAAACTACAGGCAAGAGAAAAAAGCGCCGCCTGCTCTAGAGAAATCAGGGCTAAATATTTCATTGAGAAGCTTGGTATATATTCTATTTGAAGATGTGTTACAGAGGAAATGCTAGCTCTAGTCCTCATCTTTAATAATATTTTCAATTATCTAATAAAAAAGCAAGCCCAAAAAGAAAAGGATTTACTTGGGGGTAGACGTTTATGTATGTAATACTTCATCATCCGCTACACTTTGTACCTTTGATACACTTTGTGTCTGTAAAATAGCAAATGAAAGAAATAAGAAATGTGTGAAAAACCTAATAATAGTATTTACAAGAGAACACTTTGTTCTCATATTATAATTTTCTTGGGGAAGTGAATGAGGTGTATGTGAAGACAGTAAATCTCCCGTACTTTGACCCTGTAGTTCAGATAAAAGACATGAAAATATCGAGAATAAACAATATTGTGTCAACTACGTTGATATTTATGAAAAAGTTTATTACAAGATGCATGTTTGTAAGATAGAAGAAAGTCTTATAAACCAAGCAGATAACAATTTCGAATAGTAGCAGAAAGTCTGAATGAACATCAATTATTCTTACTGTGACTGCATGTTTCTATAATTGCTCTTAGTTTTACTTTTATAACAAAACTGGTACAACTCCCACATCCGCTTGTAAAAATTTATAGCGGCCATGGTTTCCACTAGCGGCACTATTACAATAGATCTTATAAACCCAACTAATTGGAAGATTTTGAAATAGTTCTTTAGCAACTGAGGCTCTTCCTGTTGTGCACATGCCACCCTAAAAGTCATACAGATGCTATTCATCCATCTTTTTAAAAGAGAAGCACTGCCTTGTATGTTCAATAATACTCTTGAGAGATTTTTAAGATTCTTAAGGTTGTACATTATGTTCTAAGTTCGGAGGTAAGGGTTTTTCAGCGACGAAGATAATGTTTTTCTTATGTCGCATTTTTATACCTTAGTTAAATATAAACCTAACTAATAAAAAAAAAAAAAAAAAAGGTGTCTACTCAATTATTATGGTATATGCATGAAAGACTTGCCTGATTACGAATCAACTTCAAAATCAAATTAGACATTTTTTTCCATCTTCCCCATCATTGTAGCTAGTTACTCCTCAAGCTCGGCTACCCTTCCAGTGGTTTGCGATATTATTCCTAATCTGGTTGGGGTAACTCCAAATCCAAGTCCTCTTACTTGACCTCGTCGTTCAGGTCCAAGTACTTGGGAAAGCATGTCATCTTTCAGAGGTGAATCAATCTTAACCTGGATTAATTTTACAGATTACTAGAAATAAGTACAATTACCAATAAATTAATAATTGAGTAAATAAATTAGGTTTAATAATACCAAATTCTTTGCAATTTCTTCATTTGATGGTTCACCATTTTCCTTGGTATGAGCTTTTGCCCAAACATCAACTCTGACTACTAAAGAAGGTTTTCCACTCTTCTTTTTCTATAAGAAAAAAATAATGTGCAACACATTAAGACTGGGTTATTTAGAGTGAATATCCACAATAATTATCATAGAAGCATAAACTTCATATAATTTAGAGATTGTGTCTCTTAAAACATTGATTACCATATCATTTTCTAGACGAGCATAACCCCGTCAACTTCCTGTATAAGGGAGGACTTGTTTTGACCTCATATTCTTGAATTTTTTGCCCTGCCAAGTAATGGTCAATGATATTAGGCTATACATAATTCATTATTCTAACTTACTTATAAGCAAACTCAAATACTTACTTTGAATACTAGAGATGACTTTCCTTTAACAAAATTTTCCATTCCTTGAGATTAATTTCCTTTTGGCCTTTTTTCATTATCATTGCGTCTGACTTACACTTATCAATTATCCTCCTTAGCCTTGTTTTGCGACTCCTCCATAATCTCACAACCGTTCGCATACAGTAGCTTTTGCTTTCCTCATCTAGAGTAAACCTTTACTGCAAAATAATAGATAAAATACATATTTATTACCTCTAGTAGAAAACTAAAACTATACAATTCAAGCTTTTATAATACCTTGATCGCTTCCCATATAAGATCTTTTCTATCTAGTGGGACAAGTCTCCAATGGTCATATAACAGGTACCATATCTCGTCCTACTGTTCCCAAATGCGACGACAACTTCTCTGAACCTAGTTCAATAGGTTGGCCCCTTTTCTTAAAGTTAACATTTGTTTTTGTTCCGTCTTGTCCCAGTGTGTTATATTTTTTAGGGCCTCGCGTCTTTTAAGACTTCTTGTTTCACTCTGGAGAGGGGTTTGACATCTATTGAGATGATTCTTGATAAAGTTCTTGGGAAGGTTCTTGAGAGGGTTCAAACTGATTGGGCTCGAAGTTGTTAGAGCCTCCTATACAAATTCCCGCATTAGAAGCATTCCTAATGGCAGCTGCAATGGCTTGTTTTTTTATTTTGCCTTTTTATGGCAACTTTTGAACTCTACTCACATGTAACCGAATATATCAAATAAACATTAAATATGTGTGAATATATAATTTACCTGATCAATAGTATGATTCCCTTCTTTTCCTGTAATTAAGTAACATTGATTGCAAGGACTTTTCCCTTGATCTAACCCAATTCAAACTATTCCCAATTCAAACTACCTCTATATCAGACTCGCGCATTCTACATATGACATAAACAGTCAGCATTGACACCTACACCATGAATTGTTAAAGAACGTAGGTCGAGCACAACATAAAAGCATGAATAAGTCAAAGACACATGTCTCACACGAACTCAATAGTTACTCAGTCAATCGCAACTTATCACATTGTTCGGAGAACGTGCTTCAGCTTGATAAAGAACTGTAAACATGGCCTATATAAAGAAAAAGTTCCAGAAGAGATAGAGGACCAGCAAAAATATACGAGAAATCACCAAGAAAACTATATTTTCTAGATTTTCAAACACTAAAATTCATATTTACAAGATCGAGTATTTCCAGTTTGAGAGATTACTTGTAATAAGATATCAGCTTCAAGCAATAAAAGTTACCGCTACTAAAACCCTCAGCTCAAGGTCGTGGTTTTTTTACCTATTCAGAGGTTTTTTACGCTAAATCACCTGTGTTGTTTCTTACTTCATATTAGTTTTTGTCACAGGAACATTGGTGTAAGAGCTAATTCTGAGCAATCTCGAGCTTACGGAATTAGGCAATTACATTTGGTGCCGTCAGTGGGAAAAAAGACATTTCCATGATATCTTAAGGCATGCATTCACTCTACTATCAATTTCAATCACAGCCACTTCCAGATGACTAACAACCGTAATCCAGCTCGATCTTTCGGTTGAGCCAGAACAACTTACAGAACTACGGGCGAACCTCTACGCCGAAACAGAGAAGCGTAATGAGCTCGAACATAATTTAACTCTTAACCAAGAGCTCCATGAGAAGGAGCTCCAAGTTGAGCGACAAGCTCATTTGCCAGTACTCATATGACATGAGGACCAGATGACGACCATACAGACTGCATTGTAAGCTTTGTAGGACACTCAACAGGCTCCTCCAACCAGAGGTCGTGATCAAGTGCTAGAGACCTCCTAGGTTTCTACGTGGGACAGATTGGGACCTCGAGGAGCCACTAGCAATGCTATTTCTAGAAATATTCAGCACAAATATCAACCTTCCATTAATTTGATGATGAAGTTCTATCTGAAATCAGCAGAGGTCACCAATTTTCCAAACATCAGGAGGAAGAACTACGACCTCAACCTCGAATTCCAGCACGTGATCATTTAAGTGAGGGTACCGGTACTCATAATCCACAACCTCCTCTTCAAGCCACTTAACCGACACGTCACTATGTCACAAAGGAACATATGGATCAACGCATCAAGGAGTTGATCGAAGCACAAGTTCCGGGCACTACTGACGACCTTACCAAGCTACACGGAAATCTGATTGCCAAAGAACTATTCGATATAGAAATGCTGAAAGGTTTCCATACTCTAAATATTCGTAAATACAAGGGCACCGATCCAAAAGAGTACATTATACAATTCCGCGATTCATTGGGGCTGTATTCCAACCTCAACCATATCCTCTGCCGGCTGTTCGCAACAAGTCTACAGGAAGAACCGCTCTGCTAGTTCTACTATTTACCTGAAGATTCCATATTCACATTCTATCAGCTGCATAAATAATTCATCAAGATGTATGCTCATTACTTAGACAAAGAGGAGAATTTATATTCTCTTATTAGTCTTAAGCAGTCACACAGAGAGAAGCTCGAGGCTTTTGCAAAGAATTTTTTGGAGCTTGCGCGTAGAATAGACAATCTCGATTAGAAAACAACTGTTATTGTTTTCACCAACGCGCTCCAGCTCGACTGCAAGGCCAAAGAGTACCTATTCCTCAACAAACCAACAACCTTGGAGGATATGATCACCAAGGTCAATGGTCATGTCGACAAGGAAAGGATGATGTTCAAAAGGCATAAATCTACTAAATTTGTCCTAACCACGAAAGGTCCATCTATAGATTGAAACAATGAACCGCAGAAGGACCAGGGTGACCAAAAACGTTTCAAGTGTAACACCAACAATCCTCGGAAGCGCAAAACATTACCCAAACCGATCCTCCCGAAGATGAATGTTCGAATCTTCATAATTTTTCCAATCCACCCCAAGGATAAGCTATACCGTCCCTAACAACCATTGGAACTAATCCAGAGCCGCCCATATTGTATGCATCGCAATGTAATCCATTATTCTGCAAACAACTGCTACACTTTACAAAGGTTGTTGGAATTCATCTTCAAGGAGGGAAGGATATAAGAATACATTATCGACCTGGAATCATACAAGGATGGCAACTATAAGAAGCAGCTCGAAGTACTCCAGGTTAAAAACCAAGATGAGGAGAAACATCTCTATCATATGTACCACAACAACATTATCGAAATCCATCTGATCACAAACTCTTACCAATTCAAACGCAGGAGACTATCAAAATACTGCGAGCTTACACCTTAAGATAAAAAAAACCAAGCTTCAACCTAAGTCGAGCAATTGCTGGCTTGGGATCTCATTCAAAGATTGTGACATTAGTCATGTAAAATTTTTACATCATGATGCATTAGTCATAATGTTCAAGATGAAGAAGTTTATCATGCACACAATGATGATCGATACTGAAAGCGGTATTGAGATTCTGTTTCAGAGCACAATCGACCAAATGGGATTGGACGATCAAGGTATTCCAAGCGACACCGATGCCAATGGATTTAATGGTTCTAAAGAAGAACGAGTAGGCAAGATCATATTACCTATTACCGCAGGACTAGCCACCATCGATGTTGTCTTCTACGTCACCAACGCTAAATCTCGTTATCTCAGGATTATGGGCCACAACTTGATTCACAACATGGAAGCAATTGCTTCCACCTATCATCAAGCACTCTGCTTCAAGCATAATGATAGTATCTATAAAATCAAAGGTAGTCAAAAGATTTCACAAGCTTGTGAAAATACCATCTCTGCCATTCTAGATACTTCTGATAGATACGCTGCATAGCACTTACCGATAGCTGATCTCCTTGATGATTAGCCTTCAACAGAAGAGCCTATAAAATATGTCAACAATGATGAACCAAGTAGAGGTACTTTTATCAGTACCAAGCTGTTCCAACACGATGAGGATGCTCTTATTCAATTCTTACGACTGAATTAAGACATTTTTGCATGGACTTTCGAAGAGATGCCTGGGGTCGATCCAGCCAAAGCATGTCACAAGTTGGCCATCAACATCAACGCCACGGTGCTCAAACAAAAATAATGACGACTATTTCCTCACCTTCGAGATGAAGTTAACATAGAGATTGAGAAATTGATCAAAGTGAGATTCATTCGTGAAGCCAAATATCCAGATTGGATATCCAACATAGTCGTTGTCCCATAGAAGAATAGAAAAGTTTGAGTTTGTGTAAATTTTGCAGATCTCAACAAATACACTCTAAATGGCAGTTTCCCTCTTCCCAACATCCTTCAAATTCTTGATTTCATAGTAGGTCATAAACTTCTATATATGATGGACGTTACTTCTGGATACAATCAGATTCCACTCTTGGAAGAAGATCAAGAAAAGACCACTTTCATCACTGAAAAAAGACTTTATTGCTACAAAGTCATGTCCTTCAGACTCAAAAATGCAGGCGCGACTTATCAACGGTTGATGACTACTATGTTTAAAGCACATCTTGGGAAAATTGTGGAAGTCTTCATTGATGATCTTTTGTGCAAGAGCATACATTCAATCAACCACATCACAGATCTCAACACAATATTCAATATTTTTTGATCTTACAAGATGCGACTTAACCCTGATAAATGTCAATTCGGAGAACATTCAGGCCGATTCCTCAATCATCTCATAAGTAGGAAAGGGATTGAGGCTGATCCTGGTCTAATTCGAGCTCTCCTCAACATGCCATCTCCAAAGATGAGGAAATATGTACAAAAGCTCGCCGACAAGATTTCCACTATCAACCTATTCATTTCAAAATCTTCTGATCGCTATCGTTGGTTGTTCCTTCTACTCCACGATTGTACCAAATGAGGAAAAGTTTAGCCATATACAAATATCTAATGGAAATCAAAATGCGAGGCAGCTTTTTAGGATCTCAAAACCTATATGGGAAAGTCTCCCACAATGAGAACCCTAGTAGATAATGAAGAATTGATCATCTACCTTGCAGTTACAAATACTTCTATCAGTTCGGTTCTTATTTGACTTGAAGGTAAGATCGAGAAGCCAGTCTACTTCATCAGCAAAACCCTCACTCTTGTGGAAATGAGGTATTCTAAAATCGGGAGACTCCTTCTAACTCTTATTTACACTTTGCAGAAGCTTAAGCACTACTTCTAAGCTCGTTCAGTCAAAGTCATGATGAACTATCTACTCCAGGAAGTTTTGTCCAAGAAAGAAAAATTTATAAGAGTGCAACAATGGTCAGTCAGTTTGGGAGAACATGATATCAAGTTCGAACAGCGACATTCAGAAAAGGGTTAGGCCGTTGTCGATTCTCTCACAGATTTTTCAGTGGAAGATCCCGAGTGGGAGGAGCACGATCTTAACCTTCCCGAAGAAATTACAAAAGATCCACCCACTAAAGCATTTGATGAGCGAGTTGAATAGATTACAAGGAAAGGGTGGAGACTTCTCACAGATGGTTTAACAGGACCCGCAAGGTCAGGAATTAGAATTGTATTGATTACCCCTTCCAGCGACAGAATTGAGAAATCAATCCGCTTGGACTTTGAAGCCTCTAACAATATCACTAAATTCGAAGCTCTCATCCATGGACTTGACATCGGCGTCCCAGAAATATCTGCCTACACAGATTCTCTACTCACCGTCCACCATTACTCTGAGCAATACAAGAAGAATGGTAAGATAATCGAATATGCTGCCCTCATTGCAGATAGGATGAGCCAGTTTATGAAAGCAACTCTCGATTATCTTCATCGAGGTAAAAATAGACATGCCGATTCCTTGGCTTATCTAGTCGGGGTCTCGGGTCCAAAAGCTAAATATCTCCAGATCAAAGTGATATCAACCCCCAGCATTGATCACAATTTTATATGCACGATCAATAATGGGGGCGATAAAGAGAAGGACGACGATTAGCGAAAACCCTTCCTTGCCTACCTTGGCACCGATAACGAATGCAAATGACGCCTTCCAGCAGATCCAAAAGAGCGCCGACAGCTGATCAAAAACTCAAAGCACGACATAAATCAAAATGGTTTTTTTATATCACTATTCAGTCATGGGGCCTTACCTCAAGTGCCTCTCAAAAAAGAAAGCAGACAAGATACTCCACGATTTACATGAAGGGACTTGTGGCTCTTATGCCAAAGGTCAATCACTCGCTAACAGAGCCATTACACAAGGAGTATTCTGGACAGACATGTGCAAGTAAGCATAAGAGTACTCAGACAGATGTGATTCATGTCAACGATATAGGGAAATGATCCGCACCCCTACGCTCGAACTACATACAAGTAAGGTGTTATGGCCATTCAAAAATAGGCGCTCGATCTTGTCGGTAAATTTTCTAATTCTCCAGGAAATCACCAATACCTACTCGTAGCTACATATTATTTAGCAAAATAGGTAGAAGCTGTTTCACTTTGTCAAACTAGGGAAGAAGGTATCATCTCTTTTATCTAAGAACATATCATTACTCAATTTAGATACCCCCACCTAATTCGTATGGATAATGGGCCACAATTCATTGAAGAAAAAGTCATAGCTTTCTTCAACAAACATAACATCATCCACTCACAATCCAATCCCTACTACCCTCAAGGCAATGAACAAGCCAAAATCACCAACAAAACCATCGTGGATGGACTCAAGAAAAGACTTCACTCGTAGAAAAAAGGAAACTGGGTACGAAAGCTTCCTCATGTCTTAAGGGTATACCGTACCACTCCACGTCAATCAACTTGTTGTACCCCATTCCTCCTCACCTATGGCACCAAAGCTATCATTCCAATAAAATATCATTATCCATGAACTAACTGACAAAGAAAATGAGCTCGAATTGGCCTGCAACATTAATTGGATTGGTAAGACTAGGGAATGCGCTATTACCAACCTAGGGCGATATCACCATATGCTAGCCAGTTCGTACAACAAACGAGTTTGAAGCCATATTTTCTAAATCGATGATCTCGTCCTCAGATAAATCTCTTAACACAGAAAAGAGGCACATACCGGGAAACTGGTAGAAAATTGGGAGGGTCTATTCTTAATCAATGGTCTCCCTGGCCTGGGATCATATTATCTCATGACCGAGGAGGGAGTTCATATCTCAAATCCTTGGAGCACTAGGCGAGTGAAACGGTACTATCGTTAAGTCCCTCACTACTCTACTTCAAATTCTCTCTTTCTTTATTCCAAAAGTGAGATTTTCATCTCCATACAATGCATATTCTATTCTATGCGATAAAAATTTCCAAGTTTTTCCCACACAACTCTCTACTTACGTAGACAATACATAGATTACAGCAAAGGTAATACTAGCTTTCAATTAACCTCTATTCCGGTTAAAGCAAAGGTAAAACTAGCATTCAACCCGCACTCAATTCATACTTTGTGATTAAAACAAAGCTAATACTAGTTTTCAATCAAAGAACTCTACCAGACATAAGATAAAACAAAGGTCAAACTAGCTTTCATCTCTCAATTTGGCTACGACAATTATATTGGTTAAAGCAAATGTGAAACTTGTTTTGATCAACTCTATACATACTCTACGATTAAGACGAAAGTAGTACTAGTTTTCAATCAAAGAACTCTACCAGACATATCATAAAGCAAAGGTTAAACTAGCTTTTATCTCTCAATATGGCTGCGACATTATATCGGTTGAAGTAAAGGTAAAACTAGCTTTGATTGACTCTATACATACACTGTGATTAAAATGTAGGTAATATTAGTTTTTAATCAAAAAACTCTAACAAACATAAGATAAAGCAAATGTCAAACTAGCTTTCATCTCTCAATATGGCTGCGACATTATATTAGTTAAAGCAAATGTAAAGCTAGCTTTGATTGACTATATACATACTCTGGGATTAAAATGAAAGTAATACTAGTTTTCAATCAAAAAACTCTACCAGAGATAAGATAAAGCAAATGTAAAACTAGTTTTTATCTCTCAATATGTCTGCGACAGATACTTTTTTGAGTAACATATACAACCACTATAATGGATTTTTTTCTGCTATTGGGAGGTCAGCTATGCTTTCCCCCATAACAGGAGGATAATTAGCCATAAATTCTCAAGCTGAAGCAGCCACTGTGATCCTGCCCTACTATAGCAATTCAGCAGGTCGAGAACCTAAATATGCTTCCATGGAGTACATCCAGTTTCCTCGATCAATATCAGCTCTGCAAATACATCCTCTATCTGACAAACAGTCGTACAAAGTATCTCACTCTAACTCAGGCCTTTTCACTTCCTCAACAAAATAGGCGATGACTACTATTAACATCTCTTAGCGTAATGCATTGGGCACGACCGCCTTAGAAGGCCCTCTTTCAGCCTCTTGTTTTGTACTTCATGCCATTCTATTTGACTTTCTGCGCGAGATATAGGATAAATATGCTCCCTCGCCTCCTCATCGGCTTTATCTGACTAAATCTAGTTCATCGCCCTCAATTCAGCTACCTGGACACGGAGTTCCTCAAGTTCCCTGTCTTTACCGGTACATACCCCAGCAGGAGATTGCTTCAACAATTTGTCTTTTTTCTTTATCAAAATATCCTTACCTCTGATCATCCGCTCTAACTCCTGTTCACTGACATGAGCAGCATCCAACTTACTTTGGCACTCCCTTAACCACTCATTTCCTTTTTATACGTGACTTTGAGTTTGAGCTACATTTCCCTCCTACTCTCTGATTTGAGCTGATAGGCTAACCACCCATGAACAATGGAAATACTGGCATCACCTTTATTCTTCCTCAAGCGCTCTCCAACCTTGGCATTTTAGGCGTACAAATTGGACTAAGCCAAATCGGTCTTTAACTGTGCCACCTTCTCATTCAAATCATCACACTTCCTTTATACCAACTTGACCTCTAAATCTTTAGTAGGTAAAGCTGCAGTCAATTACTCCACCGTAATTTCAAAGTTAGATAGGTCATCTCAAGCCTTCTTCAACTCATTATCTTTCTCAGTCATTTTATTCTTCAATCGCTCCAGTCGCTCCAGGTATTCACTAAATTAGCTCGAGTCTTCTCTTATTACTTCATTTTGCTGATCATTTGTTCCTTCAGACTGGCCACAAAATGGCGTAACTCTTTTTTTGTCAATTCTAACGCCTGGATACGGTATCGAGCCATGTCAACCTCCTTACTCTTTACCATCAGCGTATCATTCTGGCTTTTGAGTTTTGCTGTCTTTTCGTTCATCTTTGCGATCTTTTTTGCCCTTTGCTAATTTCAGCATCCTTCTTCTCGAACTTCCGGGTGAGGTCATCAATGGTTTGAAATGTACTTTTACGTGTTGATCCTCCCTATTTTTATTTGCTTCTCTTATTCAATAAAACTCCACCATAAACTCTTGGTTACATTGGCGTGTCTCTTCTTCACTCAAGCGAGCTGACTCCAATTTGACCTACATATCACAGATAAAATACATCAAGTTCGATTCAGAACACTCACTCAATACATACATCTTATTTCTAACGAAATTCCTATTTTTTGACATCTACTGTGTGAAACTGCTTCTAAACTTAAGGTCGAAGTATAATCCCAATTCAATGAACAATAACATATACTTCCAATTTCAAGGTACACATTCTCAATATTATAACTTTTTCAACACTTTTATATTATCTATACACAATTGAGTACCATTACACCTAAACTGCTAGTAAGTTTTTGGTCTGTTTCTATGCTCTAAATTTTACTTTGTAGCTCTAGAGTAATGAAGCATACAAGTCAAATATTTCCTGCCCTTTTCTAACCTGTAGCTCCGCTTGTGAAGTTAACAGGGACGCTAAGACGTCTTTCTCCTTAGTAAGCTCATTCTCTAATTCTTTTATTCTGAAGCGCATATCCTTACGTTCCTACAAACAAGGTTTACAAACATAACTTAGCCTACAAAAATTTATCCTAGATTGATCCATACAATTACAGTTCACAAACCCCTCAAAATCACATAACCAAATAGTTAACAATTCTACTCTACCTTCTCATTCACATTCTCTGGGTTGGCATCATCATCCTCTTCATTTTCTAGCACAGTCTGGGGAGAAACTCCATCCAACCCTCTCAAGATGTTAGCTCCATAATCCTCAACCTCCTCCTCTTCAACATAGGTATCCTTCATAATATTATTCACCTTAGTTTTGGAGTACCCTATTTTAAGAAGGTGGCACCCAAGTCTATCACGCTTGATTACCACCTCCTCTATATTATTTCCTACTTCTGTTGTCTACTCGCTTATCTCCACTTCTTGCACAGCCTTCACGTAGTCCAGTCGCTTACTCTCCCTAGAAAAATAAGTTTTTAAATGAGCTGCCATCTTCTCAAGCTTAGCCTTCCCCTTCGCGAACATTTTTTTCTTATCCTCCATCCCGAGGTATATCCCCTTCATCAAACGAGCAGCCTACAAAAACAACACAATCATCGACCATATATTTTCGCTCGAACTACAAAATAAAATTTAGAAGATAGTCAAATCATTAAACTTACCATTTTGCTCATCTCTTCCCCACCATTGCGAGCTACAAGCCTCGCCTTTTCTTCTACCGCTTTCAACTCGTCTTCCTCGCTAGGTCGATTCACTATGACCTTCGCCCCAATTAGTTCAGTAGAAGAACCTACCCTTCTCTTCTTCGCCTCTTCCTTAACCTCATCACTCTCCGTGGTACCAGAGGTCAAGCTACGCTTTAACATCCTCTTCTTTGGAAATGCCCAAGCAAACTTACTCGACGTAGTGGACTCTGGTACATCTGCAAAATCTACTCCAGAGGCCTTTTGCAAAACCACTCGTCTCTCTCAATTAACTCCCCACTTCTTGTTGCCACCAACACCCGTCATTAGCCTCGTTGCTTGAGATTTTTGAACATTATCAGACCTGCTATTAACTCGCTTCTTTCTACTAATGACGAGTTTTTTTAGCATAGCCTCGAGCTCGACCCCTTCTTGAGCAATAATATTTAGCAGGGAGTTCTTCCTCTTCACCTTCGACATAGAACCTATCAAACAATTACCCATTATCAATAATAGAACAACATTTAATTTCAACATTTCAATATTATACGTTATTATACTTATTTTGCTTCACAGTTTTACACAGAAGTTCCATGGGTTCTTCATCATCTCTATGAAGGCAATCACCCTTCACCCATATCACATTATCGTTCCACATTTGACCTGCCAAATTCAAATCAAAGAAAAGAGGTCGAGTCGAACTCGCAAAAAAGTATGCCCCTCCACTTCTAGAATAGTTTTTACGCCATAAACCAGTAAGACGTCTTCAGGAGATATCCTCCTCTCAACCTCATTTTCCTCCCACAAATTATTCAAAAATTCACAAATATTTATTACCTCCCATATGTTCCCGTTTAACTGAATAGGACATGCCCCAATGATATTCATAATACCTTTAACAAGATTTCTAAGGGGCAAACTCAACCCATACTCCAATTGAGGCAGGTAACACAGAAAACCCTCTTCCAGGTCAGCCTGGTCATTTCCATCATAATACTCCAAGGAGATTGATTTGTCTAACCCTGTATCAAATTTCTCCTTCTCTAAATCAGCCAACAAAAAGAAATATTCCTCCCCAAATCCTACCATATAATTTTTAAACTGCCTACCGGTATGTTCTATGAAATTGCCCCATCTTCCCTCTACAAAAACTTTGGCTTTACAAAACTCTCTAAACACATCGGAGTTCGAAGGATATGATACTAATTTTCCAAGAAAATTTAGAAATTGAACAACTTCTACTCCATTCTCCCTCTCGGATACTACACTTTCAGACTTAGCCGAACGACCGGAGGTCGAGGCCCTCAGAACTGGTGAAGTCTCTATACCAACTACAACTTTATAGTGGATTTGATTCTACACAAAACTCCTCACGATCGATCTACATACAGGTCCAGGAATTCTAACATTATCATTTACATATACATCACACAGATACGTATATTATTCGTATATCTTTTTTTGCAAATATACCAAATAGATTTTTTTAGGTTGCTATAAATAGTAATTTTTAGATTTGAATACCACAAAAAAAACTTTTGAAAGAAGAGCATTCGCACTATTACAAATCATATACTAACCTTCAATATCATAATATAAATCTAACACAGCGCCAAATCCTTCCCTCACAACGCTGCTATATAATCACCTTTGTAACTCAGTTTCTGCAACTCTCTCTCTCTTTGATTATTGATCCCTCTCGATTAATTTATTCTAAAATTTACAGCTAGTTTTTTTTTATTTTCTCTCTCACAGCTCTTCAATTTTTTAGAAGGTGATAAATGTTTGAATGAAGAAGATAAAGCATTATTTATATTTTCCCTCTCTAACTGCTGGCAGTTATTGGGCCACGCACGAGCCGTCCTCAGTTTTTGAACTGAGGCATCCCTTCCACAATTAATATCAGACGTCTTGTTCCTTTTCAGTGAAGACACATTCCCATCATTACCCCCTGTCCTATATTTTAATATATTTTCACCTCTCCTACCTAAATCTCTCTTTGACCTCCCTACACTCATGATGACTCAATACTTACACACAATCAAACTTTCCTTGCAATTATATGAATAAGAAAAAATTGAAAGCTACATGTCTTTTCTATTTTTGCTTCTTCTATTTATAGAATGCTGACATCATTTTTAAAGATCTCAATATTTTAAAAGTATTTAAATTCATTTTTTACAACAGTCACGAATAATATTTGTTATAAAGGAGGAAAAATTCAAACTTCATTCACAATAGATTTCTTTGACAGTTATTCGAACTCATACAATTTACTTTGTCACATATAATTACACCTAAAACATCCCAGATGTTTTGGGAGCTAGACCTGATCAGTTCGCCTCTAGCAATCCTCACATCTTCCAACTCGATCTCTTATTCAGTAATTAGTTTCACAACCTCTTTTAGAGCTGAAGGCTCCACAATCACTTCTCTGAATAGTTCCTCGTAAAAACGACATCCATACTCAAGTTCCCTACCCATCCAATCTAAACCTTCAAACTGATACTCGGTCACTGACAAGTCAGTTTCATGATCTTACAAGCCAAAAATCCACTCCCGCACTTTAGTTATCTTTATCGTCAACCACCCCTCAGTAGTATAACGAATTCTCTCAGATCGAGTCCACACCATTTCAATTTTCTTCCACCTGTCTAAATCTTATTATCCCCTATTTATGTAGTTTTCTAGTTAACTTCAAATCCTCCACAATTTGTATTTACACTCTGTTCTTTTACAATAGAAAAACCTAGTATCCTGAGTCAATATTATTTAAACTTATTTATCCACATCGACCTCAATGAAATCGGCCTACTCGATCTCGAACTTATTTTTTCTAAATCTAATATTTCAGAGTGACTTCCCTGTGCTCGAATTTTCAATTCTATATATTCTAAGTCTTCTAGAGTTATCTTTCCCAATAATTCAAAGTTATTAAGTTCGAAACTAAATTCTTAAACATCTTTTATATTATAAACACATATTTATAGCTCGATTTCTATAATATACTTTGCATTTCCAATCTTATATATTATATTTCATTTTCTATTCGTAAATCCACGAATTATTCATAGCTCGATTTCAATTGCAAGAGTTATTCTATATATCAACACAGAGTTTGAATAACCATTTTTTATTATGCTCGAATTACAAGTACTTTATAGATAACAAGTCGTTCAGGTACTTTACAGATAACAAGTCTTTTAGGTACTCCAAAGCATAAAATCCTTCAGTTTATCTGACTTCATTGATGTTTCACTCAAATAATCTTCTGAAATAAAATAGGCATTGAATTTCACCACACGTCCATCTTCCTTCATACCAGATTATACTGACCAAAAACTGGGTTTGGAGGAAGTCTGGACATGAAAGTAGAAAGAGTCAGTGCTTGAACCAACTCTTCAAACAAAAGGTCTTTTTAGAGCCAGGACACGATGATGGTACAGAAGGAGACTTCTAATCTCCATCTCACTTCTCCACTACCACCGTCGCCTCCACTATAACCACTACCATCAGAGAGTTGGTAGAGATGCAGAGGGCCTGACCTTAGAATCCAATCCTACGACATCGGCAAAACTGCCCCGCAGTTACACCGGCCCCCGCATCTGCCTCCTCAACCTTGTCTTCCACAAGGATGCGAAGACACCTCCAACGTTGCTCATCTGTTAAGATAGCATAATTAAATCTTTGCATACAGTAAAAAATTTCTTCCTCTTCAACCTCTTATTCTTCTGATAAACCCTGATATGTCGATAGAATGGGAATAAGGGTGAGCATCTCCAAGGACTGATCACCGAAATATCTTAATTTAAACTTCTGTATCTCTGCATAAACTTTCTATTCATAAACCATTCTTCGGGTCTTTACCATTGTCAATCAAGACTTCCAAAGAATTTTACAACAAACAGCATACTTTGCCAGAATCCTCAGTATAGGTACTATTTATATAACCCTAATATTTAATGTGCATGTACATTTCCCAAGCGTCATCATTCAATGCGAAAAGCATCCCTTATGCAGATATATACATTTTTCATGCAGTCAAATCCACATTAATACTTCCTTCCTTTTCAACTTCCAAAACCCATATAGCCAAAGATTCTTTCTCAGCCAAAACCACTCGTGACTTCAGTTGCGAGGGGGCGATTGTAGGGACCTATCCCTCAATCTAACCCAATTCAAACTATTTCTAATTTGAATTACCTCCATATTATACTCACGCATTCTACATATGACATAAACAGTCATTATTGACACCTACGTCACGAACTTATGATAAATATGGGTCGAGTACAGCATAAAAGCATGAGCAAGTCAAAGATACCTACCTCTCATGAACTCAATAGTTACTCAGTGAACCACCACTTACTACATTGTTCGGAGAACGTGCCTCAGCACTATAAAGAAATGCATACTGGGCCTATATAAAGAAAAAGTTCCAGTATAGATAAAAGAACAGAAAAAATATACAAGAAATTACCAAGAAAGCCGTATTTTTGTGATTCTCAAACACCAAAATTCTTATTTACAAGATCGAGTATTTCTTGTTCGAGAGATCACTTATAATAAGATATCAGCTACAAGCAATAAAAGTTCAACTCGAGGTCGTGTTTTTTTTAACTATTAAGAGATTTTTCACGCTTAATCACCTGTGCCATTTCTTACTTCACATTAGTTTCTGTCACAGGAACATTAGTGTAAGAGCTAGTTCCGAACTATCTCGAGTGTCACGCCCAAAATCCAATAATCAGTAAGGTTGACCAATTACTAGATTCGAAGCTATGCAGGTCGAGGAATTCACTGATTCGCCCCACGAACAGCTGAGCCGTAGACAAGATCAGGCTTAGTCATTCACTTAAAGTAATAATAATCAGAGTAAAGAAAAAATAATAAAGCGAAAACAAATGATATATATATACATATCAGACTGAAAATAGAATACAGTATCTCGAATAAAGTACAGCGACATATGGTGAGATCACATACAAGAATGTCTAAACTAAAGAAGATTTTCCACAGTAAAACTAGCTCCAATCAGGCCGAAGCTCAGAGTAATCCAAGCTACTCAACCTCTGAAAGGGGGAAAAATATAAGAGTGATCAAACTACAGCTCACTAAAGCCCAACAAAGCTAAATAACCTACTAATATAACAGGTGCAGAGAAGAGGGTGAGGTAAATGAGATAGAGATGTTTTAAAGTAAAAGAATTGTAAACAAAGTGACTATGATCCAGATAAAGAGTTATAAGAAATAGAAGAATAAAGATAGGAGTTTAGAGAAAGGAATGGTGACAAGGAATAATGATAATGATAAGGAATAATGATAAGTAATGATGACATGATATGACATGATGAACTGGGATAATCCCACAATTATCCCAAATGCTGTATGCCTTAATATTTTAAAATGTGTTCACGATCCTATTTTAATATTGGTTGATCAACCGTTAGGATATTTATCTTAAAGAGATCTATTAAGGGGATACAATGGGTACGATTTTTGTCAAGCTCAACCAAGCTAGTGGATACTCACTTATTCAAAGTGTTATGGGCTTTTCAACCCATAGAGCCAACGTTCGAACTTTATTTTCATTCCAAGGAATTTTAACCTCACCGAGGATAAGTCTAGCACCCGATTCAGACTTTCTCATACCTTCCCACACTCCCGGACTAGTATTAAAGATATGATAGTGTTCACAGCCAGTTCTTCACCTACTATTTTAGCCCGATTTAGGATTCCTGCGATCTTATCGGAGGTTAACCGATGTAGAGTTGTGTTATGTATCCGATTTCGTTAAGTTAAAAGAGTTTTACATGATTAAAAGATGCAACAGATCCCAATGATCATAACACAACAGCCGTAAACTCGGCATCATACATAGGACGACTACTTGCATAAGAGCGTGGCAAACAATCCTTAAACAAAATGAGCAGCGACTCAGTTGCACCATCTAAACCTAGATGAGACAACGACCTAACCGTCACCACATCTAACGAACATCAGTTTTTAGAAGACCGAAACCATCACCAAGAACACAGCTACGAGAAATACCACACTAACAGCTTCTAACTAAACCCAAAGTCTATTGCAACTATAAGCCACGTTACTGAATAGCTAACTTATAGGTTAATAACTTCTACTAAAAAAATATAATATCAGACCATAACTAAATCATATGCACCTCTCTACACAGAGTACTACTCTAATCATCATCTATTAACTTGTAGAGGAATTTAGAAATGAAGGGGACTCGCCTGATAATAATCCCGAGTCTTGACAAAACTAAAACCAGAACTCCAAAAACCAGAATCAATGATTCGGCTAACAAAGCATAGGACAAGCTACAATAATCAAATAACCAATCAATCAAACTAACATGAACCCATAAAATTAACCCAACCCAATAATCAATTCTTAACCCCCAATTGAGGGTTCCCCAAAACTGAAATCAGGAAGCTAGGGTGGAAAGGGGAAAGGGGAAAAACTCACCAAAATCAGGGATGCTGATGAAGGAAGGAGATGATGATAAAATCCTCACTCTTTCCCTCTCCAAGATCTCACTCTCTCTCTAGCTGCACGTCAAAAGAGAAACCCAAAAGAAAATAGAAGAAAGACAAAATAAAACATGGAATACGATGGTCGTTCGAACGAATGCTAAAGTCGTTCGAATGACTTAAGCCAAAGAGGAAAGAAACCCTAGAAACACAACAATGGTTTGAAAGGTCGTTTGAACGAGAACATTCCCTTAGACCGACACCCCAGGAGAAATGTTAAAATATTCGATAGGTCGTTCGAATGAGAACAGGGTCGTGCGAATGGACAAAGAAGTCGTGCGAATGGACACAGACGTCGTTCGAACGACTAGGAGGTCTTGGGCCAAGTTCCAGGAGACAAGTCGACTCGTTCAAACGAATATGAACCTCGCTCGAACGACTACTAGAAAATCCCAAATCCTTCCAGATCCACACGAAGACCCAAACACAGAAGCAACCCACACACAAGCACCACCACAACAATAACAACGACTCTACCAACCCAACCACGAGCTCCCAAAACCTCAGCACAACCACCTCCTCCTAATAACTATCGAAACACCAAAAATGCAAAAAAGGAATCTAACCCCGAAAACCTGCCCAAAAAGAATTAAATGGATGCATAATAGATAGAAGGAATATATGCGGAATATACAAGGCAATAGGAATGTATGCAAAAGCTTAATGTAAAGTAATGCATGCAGATGCTAAAAGGATAGAAATATATGTAGAGAGGGATATATACTAATAAAAAATAAAAAATAATAAAAATACGGGTCACTACATCGAGCTTACATAATTAGGCAATTAGATTGATGATTACCTCTGTTTGCTTATAATGTCGCGAAGCAGGATAATAGCACTGCAAAATAGGCATACATATTAAACATACAATTAGAGGTTTTATGCAAAATAATTTCTATCTAACCACCTAAAATATAAAAGCGTAAGTACACAATATCAATTAAACACATGATTAGATTCCATAATATTTAAGACAATGAGTAAAATAAAATAATTGATAAATAAAATAAAAAAAACTCATTAATTTATAAATAGTAAGGAGATACACTACACTAGTTATGCCCTCAATGATGCTTCTGATCCTAGTCTTATTTTTCTTATTCTTACGCTTTGGGACATTATACCCCTTTTACAAAGATGCTTAAGAAATATGTATACCTGCCAAAAATATATATACTACAATTCCATGCCCTCAAAATCATTTCTTACGCAGCTTGCATCATGATTATTACTACTCATATCAAGTCTATACATATCTAGCGTCCCCAAAGATGAATTTTTAGCCTCATCAAACATCTCCAACTCATGAAAACTTCTTGACGGAGCCTTAAGATGGAAAAATCAATTAGATAAATCAGTTTCCCGTGAATAAAATACTTACTTTGCTTGGGATGCAAGAATAAAAGGGGCACTTTCATTCTGCTTTTGTCCTTGCGGCAAGTTAACCAGCATAAATCCATCTTCAACTTTAATGCCATTATTTATGCTTGCCCAATCACATTAGAATAAAGCGATCTGAAATGTGGTGTAGTCAGGTAACGTTATATCCTTTAGCACCCCATAGTAAGAAACCGTATCAAGCTTTTCATTTTTATCACTTGTACTGGATCTGCACATCATTTCTTCTTCAATAGAAACACCGCTATTTTGTGTAGACTTTTCAGCATCTTTCATATGAAATCGTTGCCCATCGATAACATATGAGGAATATGACATTATATCTATTTTAGAGCCATAGGCAAGCCATTTTAATGTTTGTGAAACATTTTTTTTCATCTTGATCTCAATCTATTTTTAATTAAAGGAGTATTATTATCATTATACTAATAAGCTTATGAAAAATGGAAAAAAAGGCAAAACAGATAACTTATGACCTTTTGCTTAAACCATAAAGCGAAAGTATCAACATGCTTCTTCAATAGTTTGCTCTTATTTTTTGAGAGACGGTTATCCAAATGCCTTAATTCAACCAAGTGCGTTCAAATTAAGATGGTATGCAGTTCATTATTAATTAATGTGTAAACTCTAGAAGTAAGTTTAAAAAAAATAAAAATTGAGCGTACTTACTTTAAATACGGCTCTACTTCCGCTGTATTGAACAAAACATAACGATGAACACTATCTAAAAGCTCATCAAAAATTGATTTTAATTTCCCCCCATAAATTTAACGACCTTCTGCATCATTATCAATATCGTGGCTTTGACCATTTTACTACCAAGCTCAACTGCCTCACTCATATATCCACTATAAAACTTTGTACATTCATCTGTTGTATAGAAATTAACCATACAAGCCTCGGGACGTGCACGATTCCTAACATACGCTTTATGTGTCTTCATGTATCTATACACAAAGCATCGATCATACGTAAATAGTATTAGGATTAGAATTTTTATTTATAATTATTCTTTTAGGAATTCTTATATACTTTAGCTATGAATATGGTAATGGATACCTTTCAAAGGGGTACATCCATCGATAGTGAACTAGTCTGTAAAGTCGGTCTTCCCTGGTTAGGTGGATACACAAGTGTGCCATGATATCAAAGAATGAAGGAGGGAAAAACCTCTTTAACATGTACAAAGTCTCAGCAACTTCTTTCTTAAGGGCCTCAAGCTTTTCCAAATTAATTACTCTAAAGGCACAAAGTATTAAAGAAAGTACATAGCCGAAAGATTGCATTTTAAGGTCCATTCGGAAGAAGACCCCTCAGTGCCACACATAACAATTGTTGCATTAACACGTGGCCATCATGAGATTTAAGGCCTGAAATCTTGCACTCTTCCATTGATATGCAATTCCCAATGTTTGAGTTATAACCATCATGCAGTTTCATCATTAGTAGCCGCTTGTAGAATATGTGTTTTTCCACTTTTGATAGTGTGTGAGCTCGTGTGGGAGTACAATGAAGATAAGTTTTTTTTCTCATCCTGCTGTGGATGTACTCGTGCCGTAATCCCAATCTTGCAAATCTTTATAGAGACTGAGTCCTATTAGATTTTTTCCTTTCAATGGTAGCAGAGTATTGATATGCTATACACACGTTCTTTTTCTAGTCATCACGTCTACGTGTTACGTCCAAAAAAGATGCTACAAAAGAACATACGACTGTGCATAAAACTTTTAATTATTTAATTTATGTTAAAAAGTATATAAACATAGGAATGTTATTGTAATTACT
The DNA here is from genome assembly GCA_014058105.1 of Kingdonia uniflora. Lineage (NCBI taxonomy): Eukaryota > Viridiplantae > Streptophyta > Magnoliopsida > Ranunculales > Circaeasteraceae > Kingdonia > Kingdonia uniflora. The sequence continues at coordinate 40,499 of JACGCM010002265.1, forward strand.
ACTCCCAAGTGGTAGTGCGAAATAATTGCCTTCATCTACATTTGGAACTTAAGGCTTCCATCTATATTAACTCGAGTTCTCGACTTACCACATGCGCCTTTTCCATCGGTACGGTCCTACCCCTTTCTCGTCTTACTCTTCTTAGTTACGTGCAACTTTTCCCTTATTATGATTTTTCTCTTTTTTTGCCCTAATCTTTTCTTATGCCTAAGCTATTAAGATTTCGGAACCAGCAGTATAAGAGTACTTCGCCATTTCATGTTTTTTCCATCAAACCACTTTGTTCTTGATCGATACTTATGACCATAGAAAGATACCCCTCTGGCGCATGTATAAATTTTGTTACCATCTTTACCATTGTGATAGTACTAGTACCACATATTGGGTAGCTCTTTATCGTACATCTGCCAAATTTTTATTTTGTTTAAATTAAAACTTTATTCCCCACACCAAACTGCCTTTATTTAGTCCGTCTTACTGAAAGCGGCAATATGGCACCGCCCCTCATTCCATAGTTTTTGCAAATCATCTATATTGTAATACACTTCGATGTCATTACCTAGCTACTAGGCCCTGGAATTAATGAAGTTAGCTCAGATTATCTTCTTTCATCATAACCATGGGGGCGGTTATATTGCAGCTAACATTACCGGCCATACTGTATATAACTCATATCAACAAACTATTAACTCTCACTGGAAAGAGCGAGTCTACATTTCGTGAATCAGATTGGAAGATGCCAGTTATTATCAATGCTGTTTTAGGCTAAAAATCTACAGGTGTCTCATATGCCCCTCTTCGCGCTTATTGTTATATGCACCCTTAGTTGTTTCAACCATTCAGTTACTAGAACATCCGTTCAAACTTAAAATTATGGGGAACGTACTCAACCCTATACAGACTCCCTCTTAATCTTCTTATATAACGATTTACCTTCCAATGAGATTGATCTGCCTTTGGACAAGCGTCGCACATCTTTAGAATGCTTATAAACAAACAACTCTTTACACAGCATCTATCCTTTTGTAGTCAGGGTCATAAGTTTAAATTTTTTTTTTTGTGAAGTAGTGGAATTAGGAAAAATACTATCTTTCCTGGGAGATATCACGGAATAGTCTAGAACTCATCAAAAGCCTTCAGATAACCCTACTACTTTTCGTATACAAGATATGATCCTAATAATTTGTTGGAACTTGTGCAACCTGGAGTTATACTGAGTTTCAGCTCTTCTAGAATTTCATAATTCCGCACTAGTTCTTTTCTTTCTCCGCAGCTTCGGGATTTTAACACATCTGGCACTATGCAGCTTGTATATCTTTGATGTATTGGAATTCATGATTGGCATACTTAATTGCTATCCATGCCAAACCTATGTCGTATATTCAAATCATCCATCATTGCCAGTTTTAAAAAATTACGTAATCTTGGGAGCACAAGTTTCTAACATAATTTGCATCGGCACCTCATAAGTCTTATTCTCACAATTTTATAGAAAAACTACGAACTTTATTACTTCGTTTTAGTCACGCAGGTGAAAAAGTATATAGATGAAAACCCGAAAAAAATTTACTTACTTATATAGAGTGCATTAACATTTTCTAAACATATTTATTGTAGAATGTAATTCAACACTTGTTATCAAGATGGTACCCCAAGATTTACCATCATGGTGATGGTACTGACTTTACCTGACGAAACAAAGTACCATTAGTTTCAATTTCGAAGAAACAAATCAATACGTATAACATAAAGTTCGACTATGTTTTTAGTTTGGAGAAGTTATTCATTAAGATTCCTGTGTTTACCTTTTAATGGAGAATTGTATGCTCTTTATTATTCGCTCTCTTCATAGAAGAGGGAAATAGTTGTAGAGTACCCCGTACATAGTAGACCCCTAAATGGGAATAATCAATCAATGAGATTAACATTATTGGCCATATTATTGAGAGAAAGAAGATGAATATACAATAAATGGCCTTCTACCTCCATTCCTTCTGCTAAAAATGCTAATTCTGAAAACAGCTTTCTGCATCTCAACCAAGAAAGTCGGATCGTCAGAACAGGAGGCATTCACATCTTTACAGTTAATGGATCATGAATTGTACTCGGGTTGAGATTATACTTCACTAACGAAATGGTGAAGCAAGGCTTTTCCCTTGCCAAGACAAACAAATATTTGGTAATTATAATAATATGCATTATGGTAACGAATGCTGTGCTGCAACTGGCAGATCTGCACCCCCTTTATTAGATTATAATATCCTTTGGTTATGGTACCCAAATAATGAACTACATTATAATCACTAGAATAACATTCCTTATATAAATAATAAAAAATGGAGTAACCTCTTATGGCGGGTCAATATCCACTTTTCTGTACTAGTAATTAGTTAAATTTATTCTTGTGTTTTAACCAATTAGGTTATATTATATATCTAGTGACTAACGTATGAAAGCTAACCTTAAACCTACAATATCAGGAGGGGGCTCGTAATCATATTCTTTACTACCACTGGGGCAGCTGCAATGAGTACCTTCGAAACACATCTCTGTAGAAAATGGTTTTCGCCAATTATGACAATACTTCAATTACACTTGTAGAAAGACTTAGAGTATACTAAGATACCACTACTTAGGGCTTAAGAGTTAGTGTCCAGCCTCTACTAGACGTCACAGGTCTAGTATATTGGTTCTTGTTCCGTATGATAAAATTTCCTAGTGTAGGAGACCTCTCAATTTGCTGACTTCTAGCCATCCCTACCCGTTAGTTAACTTGTTAGACTGTGTCTAAAGTATCAATTTTTTCCCTGCAGAATCAATTTACCTATTGAGTGTAACACGTTTGGCAGTAAGGATTCTAGAAAGAATGAAGGAAACTGAGAAAGATGCTATACGCTAAAGAAGTAGAAACAACAAAGATCGGACCGATTTGACCAAGAATGACTTTTAGTCTTCATGCATAAGGGTTGGGGTGTTTTTTTTCTTGTTTGTTCTGGATGAGTTGCCTTCCTTTTGAGGTATGGTTTCACATTCCGTGATGTACCCTTGGGAGTATTGTGTACTGGTGTCAGGTTCTGCACTTTCAGTGAGGTTTGGGAAAATATTATCCCCATCTTTCATAATCCTCTTCGACCTACCTCACCTTATAAATAGATTTATGAATTACTCTAGTGTATATCAAAAGAGAAAGGGAAAAAAAGGGTTATCTAAAGTTGATGGTTCCCGATCACTTATTAACTGATTTTAGCTAAGATACCCCGCATTGGAGTCATGAAAAAGTTAACTCAATTAATGCTTGTGTATGCAAGAATAAATTTGTAACCACCTAGCAGAACGACTATATGTTACCTTTTGAGTGTCGCACTTAAATGAGCGTGAAGTGGGTATGTAGAGCCTGGTCCTTCCCTTCCAAACTTAATTGGCAAGTTAGGAATCATCATAAGACACCTTTAATTAGAATGAATCGAAGAAATCTATCATCAAGGTATTGATTTTTTATAAGTTGAACTTATTTTACTCTGTGTTATAAGTAGATTTAAATGGATTTGGTTCATGCCGACGTGGTCTAAATCTGTTCATACATTATTATTGTTTCAACAAATTAACATAAACAAATTTATTCCTATTCAAATTTAGTCCACTCGAAATATCATCAGATGGTAAAACAATTCCCCATACAAAATACCTCCATATGCAAATTTAAACAAAGATTCAGATTTAAAGGAACGATCAACAAATCATAATTTGAGAGAGAGGATGATTACGAGTACAAGAAACGCAACAAAACAAACCCTAACCAACTCAAATCAAAATTGGGTATCTTTTGATCTGCAACGATGCCATACTAACTTTCGCATTGGTATTTTTGCTTTAGCAATTGCTCAACCCCAATTAAAACCCTAACGAAATTAATCTGATTTTCTTGATTATACACAAATATACCAACCTGGGAGAGAGAGAAGAGAGGAGGAGAGAGAGAAGAGAATATAATAAACTTAATTTAGGTTTTGAAAGAATTCAGAGTGTTGGAAGAGTGTTTTGGCATGCGTTTTGGATAATCGAGGGAGGAGAGTCACATGAGGAAGACATGTAGAGTGTCAAGAGACGTTCTAGAATTTGATTACCATTTTAGTGTTTACCAGTTCTCCGAGAGCGGGAAGACTTCAGTGCCAAAATCTTATTACCATTTTTTTAAAGGCCTATTAGAGAAAATTACAATGTACTAAAAATATTGTTTAATGGTTATCCTATTTGTACACATGATGTTAGTGGGGGAAAATAGTCTATAATATCAATTCATGTACAGTATCTATAAATGTTTAATTTTTAATAGCATTCATATATATGCTAAAAATTTTTGCTATAAAAGTACTTTTTCTTGAAGTGTTCAGGCCGTCAAACGAAGGCTCGCCAAGACCCCCGCACGTCGGCCGTGCTGTGGTCGTGGCTGCCATGCGGGTAAGGATCTTGTTATTGGTTTATGGCTTTCTTCATTTATGGCAATGACTGCCTTTTCCCTTTGCTAACCTTGTGTATTTATTGTGTGTAGTGTACCTTGACTCTGGAGGCCACTCTGCAGTGTGGCGAGAATCTTGTCAGTCACAACAATGAGCTGGAGCTACACCTCACAGATATATAAGCCCACCGGAAGGAGCTTCTCCAAAAGGTGGTGCAGCATGAGCTGACCGAGTTCGTGGTGAACCAAACCAAGGTGTTGGTGGAAGAGGCCAATATGCTCAGGGAGGAAAAGCTTTGGCTTGAGCGGGACGTGGAGGCCGCCAACGGTCGTGTCAAGAGTTTGGGATTATAAAAGGAGGCGGACTAGCAGGCTCTCCGTGACCATCTTATAGGGGATAGGATGGTGCCGGCAGACCTGCAGGGCCGCGTGGTAGAGCTGCTGAAGAATGTGACGAGTATTGAAAAAGAATTTCTTTTGTCTACCAACTGGTGGGTCGCCACGGTTGCTTTACCGCTCCTAACTTTTCGGCTAACCCAAGATATGCCAGAGCTGTGTCACCTCAGCTATTCTGCCCATAGAAAAATTGCTTATGATGATGTTATAGAGCCCATAGTGGTTATATTGTAGTTGTTGGGAAAACTATCTGCGTTTATGTAACTGTTAAGCATCCTCTTTTATTTTATGCTAGTCTTTTAGGTTATATTTTGGATTGTCCTTCTTTGACGATATCTTTTGGATTGTGTTTTAGTTTATATTTTGGTTTAGCTTATAATCCTCATTAGACTAGGTATCTTGGTCATAACTGCGACCTACCTTGGCTACGGCTGAAGTTATTTTAAACTTTTACAAAATTTTCAATTAGTCCTCATTGGACTAGGTATCCTGTGTCATAACTATGACCTACCTTTGATACTGCTAAATTTATTAGAATCTCTCACAAATTTTTCAACTAGTCCACGTCAGACTAAGGTATCTTGGTCGTAACTATGACCTACCTTTACAACTGTTAAAGGTATTAGAATCTCCCACAATTTTTCAGTTAGTCCTCGTTGGACTAGATATCCTGGTCGTAACTACGACCTACCTTTGCTACTGTTGAAGTTATTAGAATCTCCCACAAATATTAAGGTGATTGATTCATAACCTATATAGGATGGATATGAGACTAACTTAATATTGGTTTATTGTTATGCTTGAAATTAAGTTATTCGTTTACTGTGTTTTGATTAATAAGTTTTGAGTATTCATTTGTGATATGAGTATTTTGATTGTCAAACTGAGTTTAATTTGCCAGTAATTATACTGTACAGATGTGGAAGGTTCCCTCTAGAGGTGAGGAATGCAATTCCTGCTGAGGGAAAGTTTAAAGATATTGTCCTATTATGCAATGCCACATCAGATCATGAAATTATTTGGATAGAAAGAGAAGCAGAAAAGGCTCTAGATGTAAGTAAGGGGCCTTATCGTATTTCTTAATAAATTATAAGTATATATCATGCTATATATTTTATGTTAAAATATGATTTCATTATTGTTGAGAACAAAAGTAAACTACAGTCTATCTAACCATGCAAACACATAAAAATAGATACAGTGAGAGAAGGTAGGCTTTCATTAGGTTTTCTAAGGTTATAGAAGCCCTTCTAGGGATATAAATAAAAGTATTAAAACTCTCTAGGGTTAGGAGTTGGTGGGCTACCCTAAACCCAGTTCAGGTTTGGCCGAGCCGAATGGTTCCTAACAGTACACCCCCTTTGGGGTGTCCCACATAACTTGCCTCATTAAAACCACTGCCTAGCAAAGGGAAAAAACCTATGCAAGGAAAAAGTATAATCCTATGTTACAGATGGGTGGTGGGTATGCATAACGTTGCCTCATCAAAACCTCCAGCTAGGAAAACCTCCAAGAAAAAAGTTACACTATCAGTAAAAAGAGTACAACATGCATGTGCATATATCAGGTGGAGACTACTCCCCCTGTCATCTATCTCTCAGAGATGTATCTCCCAGAGATGTTAATGATTATAAACTTCCCATGCCTATTATGTGTACCAATTTCTTGAATATAGGATATGCAAGAGCCTTTGTAGATAAGTCTGCTAAGTTATCTACTAAACATGCTTCCGCAACATCAATTACATTTATCTTTTGTAATTCGTGAATACGAAAGAACTTTAGTGAAATATGTTTGGTCCTACTTCCCTTGATAAAGGCTCCTCTAACTTGAGCGCTGCAAGTATTATTGTCTTCATATAGATTAGTAGGGTCCTTCTGGACAAAATATATTCTACTAATTTTGTTAATACGATTCACCATAGAACGTAGCTAAAAATATTATGTGCCAGCTTCGTGTAGTGCACCTAGCTAAGTATAGTAAAGTACCAATTACTCCCAAATATGACACCTTAGGCTCTAGGAGTTCCTCCCCCTCATCCGGAGAGCGGATAATGTTCTTGTTCACGTCTATGTGGTGGACTATAATAGGCATCTTGGCAATGCCTGCTGTATCCATGCCGAACTGTTTGAGGATTTGTTATGTTTATGTCGCCTGGTAGATGAGTATGCCACTACCAAGGTGTTTGATCTACAAATCGAGATTGTACTTGGTTTTCCCAAGGCTTTTCATTTCGAATTCCTTCTTAAGGTATTCTGCGGTACTCATTATCTCTTTCGGAATTCTGATAATATTTAGATCATCAACGTATACTATAATGATAGCAAACCCAGTTTTAATCTTCTTAATTAAAATGTATGGGCATACAGTATTATTTGCGAAACCATTGGCCTCTAAATATTCCGACAACCTATTATGCCATATGAGCCCTGATTGCTTCAAATTGAACAATGACTTATCCTATTTTAGCATACCATAACATTTTTCAAGCGCTCTATTATGCGATGCTATCCTTTTTAAAGTAGTATTTTTCCAAACGCCATTAAATAATAGCATTTGAGGAACGCTGTCAATTTATTTTAAATGACGTTTAGAGAATGCCATATGACTTTCAATAATATTTTTTTCCTGCTGTCTTTTCTTTTTAACATAGCAAGTCTAAAATTCTATGTTTTGTACATATCATAACATTCATGGAAAGTCTTTATTTACATGGCATAGCAGATAGTAAACGCCATCTATTAGCTTTTCCGTATCATTTGTCTAGGGCTATTGTTGGATGTACCTTAGCATTTTATAGAAAGCTATGATTTCCTTAATGTTAACATAACATCTTCAAATACTATCTTTACTCAACAAATTAGTAGTATAAAATAGTTGCAATGTTCAATAAACACTATCATTAACACTTTCTAAATTATAAAATTGAAATTAACATTTTATCAAATAAATAAAAGTCATATGCTTTACTGCAAAAAGGACTCGGATACAGTAAAAGTTGATATTTATAATCATCGTATTCAGATCTTCAACAAAAAAGAAGATAAAAGCATAAACTTCAATAAAAGAAAATCCCTCCTTATCTATGTACAATGACCAAACACTGTAGGAAGTCATTCTCAACTACGACGCTATCTCCATAAACTGCATAAAAGGTACGAAAAAGAGTGTAAGCGAATTAAATTATAAATACTAAAACAATCATTTCATATCTAATCCAAAAATGAACACCAATCATGAATCTTACTTTAATTTTTCTTATACAAAGATCAGCTAAATAAGGGTTTACTATCATGAATCAAAATGGCATAATCTACAGAGATAACACAAGAGTAGTTCTGAGAACATTTAGTACAACAATAGACAACACAACAAACTATATAGCAGATATCGAGCAAAATTATTGGAGTACAACAAGCTATTTAGAGAGGGTAGAGAAAACTATAGGTACGTAATTTTATATTTAACAACAACAATTCAATCATTTAAAATAAAAAGAAAATTTCATGGTTATTGAGCACTTAATGGAACCTGTTAGTAAATCAAATCATTTCAATAAGGTTCAGTCACATATGGCAGGAAACTAATTTTGTTGTAGGAAAACTACCGAAGAGAAGATCCAATGTAGTCATTCCTTTTTAGGAATGGAGTAATGGGACTCTAATTTTTTTTGATAAGAAGTGGATTATATAAGGATGTTGTGACCGAGAATAAATAGGTAAGTTATAAGGGTTTATTATACCTGAATCAATCATCCTTCAGAACCACGTATGTCTTGGGCTATGCAATAAAACTCTTAAAAGCATTACTAATTGTATTTGCATCATCAGTCACCCTCCATAACGGGAATAAAGGGATTACGACATTTGTAACATCAACTTTGTATAGATTAGGCCTAAGAATTTGATTATGCAGCATACATTATCTTCTGTCACCTACTATGCATAAGCAACAACAACCTTATAGCCCTTCCAACTTAACAATTTGCAATTTATGTCATTAGCCTTCCTTTTGCGTTATGCCTGTAAAGGAAAATTAAGATTATATTGGCAATTAAATATATATTACATGGTTATATAAACTTAGAAGTGCTAAGATTTCAACTATACTAAATATAATGGTCTTTCTCAAGAGAAATTAGGGCTACATATTTCATGGAGAAGCTTGGTATAGATTCTATTAGCAGATATTTTACAGAGGCAAGGCTAGCTCTAGTCCTTCTCTTTAATATTATTTTTAATTGTCTAATAAAAAAGTAAGCCCAAAAAGAAAAGGATTTACTTGTGGGATAAACATTTGTGTCTGCAATACTTCATCATTCACTACACTTCATACCTCCGATACACTGTGCCTGTATAATGACAAATGAAAGAAATTTGAAATATATTAAAAAACTAATAATAGTATTTTAAAAAAATCACTTTGTTCTCACATTATAATTTTCTTGGGAGAATGAATGAGGTGTGTGTGAAGACTGCAAATCTCTCGTACTTTGACCCTATTGTTCACATAAAATTCATAAAAATATCAAGAATAAACAATATTGTGTCAACTAAGTTGACATTTTTGTTTGAAAGATTGAAGAAACCAGGAAATATAAGAAACCACTGCTATCATTTGATGTCTCCTATTTAGAAATCATAATAAATGAATATCTCCAATATAGAAAAATGGGTCTCCTTGAATAGACTTCAATGCGCGTAGTCAGCAACCAAAAAGCAGCTATGTTTTGCTTGTAGGAAAGTTCAATTCCCTAAGAACATGAGGGAAATCTGAACGAACACAACTAACACCAAGCAGATAACATTTTCGAATAGTAGCAGAAAGTCTTAATGAAGATCAATTATTCCTTGTAGAATTGTTCCTTTTCAGATAACGCAGCTACGAGATCTACAATTTAGTTTAGTTCACTGAACTACAAACATATTTTTTCTTAAAGGAAGTCATATCCGATAGTTCCAATATAATAAAATCCTGTGTCCAATAACCAATATTGCACTTAGATATTATCGAGAAAAAGTTACATTATATCATTATACCATTTGAATACATGGGGAATGTACTAATCATTTGAATATAGTAGCTATTTAGCGACCTTATTTGTATTTCCAGTGGAGATAACAAGAAATTTGTGTTTACGTGCAAATCCAGGATAATACTCTTTTTCACTTCCTTTCTAAGACTATAGAAAGCACTTGTAGAAAGAATGAAATAACTCACAGAGAGGTAACACTTTACAGAGAGCCAACTATAAGTTTGAACTACATCTCTCAAATATCAGAGTGAGCTTCCAATATCAATTTCAAAAGAAAATATTGTACATTAATCCATGTAGGTCTTCAAAGGTACAAGTTATCTCATAGTCCCCGCGATTACTACGGAAGCAACACTCTCAAGTACTCAGCCCCCACTCCCTTGGATTGAAGTTAACCGGCAAGAAGGCTTGTAGGATCTGATGCCCTTTTCTTTAATCCAATTCTTAAAACAAATTAATAGACGCAGAAATATGTGTAGAAAACAAGTTTAGCAATATATCACTTTTCACTTTCAAAGCTAACTTCACTGTGTATTCTCCTTTACAAGTAAAATCAACATGTATTGGCTTATTTGTAATCTAAATTTACCACCTTTTATATGAACAACCGGCCCCGTGAGAATGATCAATGTTGTTCTCATGCATTCCATGGTTAGTTGTACAAGCTAATTATATGGCTAGTAGTACTAAGTATTACCAAAACTTGTTAAATTATGGGGACTATGATCTCTAGCTAGTAGAAGCCTATAGGGCATGGAAAAATAATAGGTTTTGAAGCATTTGGTAGTCTACAATTAAAAGTTCCAAAAAAAACCAAATTTTTGATGAATTTTTTGCGCAATAGAAGGAAAGTAGTTTTCAATAACATGTTGAAGGAAAATGCAACACTAGTTAGAACAAAATTAGGCTTCCATAGCTAAACATTCTAACAATTGTCTTAAGCCAAAGTGTTGTAACTTTATAAGTTCACAAGGGTTCAGGCAAAGTTTATAATCTGAAATAAATCCAAATTTTTGTTAAATAAACTTGTGCAACAAACATACTTCTCGATTGAATAGAAAACCTAATGGATTACCTTAATTTGCACTCATGAATCATAGACTCATATAACAAGAAACATGATAACAGTACCACTCGATGTCAGTAGAGCTAAGGTCAATTTAGCATGCAAGCATAATGCTATTACTGATTATGGACGATTCATGTCCTATAAAGAAACCTAAATATAATAATAAATTACTTGTAGAAGGTCGAGCAAAGTTCATGGCAAGGGAAACAAAACAGATAAGAACATATTAGCACTGGGTAATATCTCTCAAGAAAGTAAGAAAAGAAGAAATCACAAAAGATCGAGCAACTAACGAAGTCAGAGATTTGATAAAGACATTGCTTACATAGCACAAACCATGTGAAGTACTCATAACCAGGTGAAGTATTCAAATCTCATACAAGCCGATTGAAATAATATACACATTTAAACGAACATTACCATCATCCAAATTGCAAGAATTTAATCAAAGATTCTTTGAAAAATCACATGATCCAAACTAATAGAAGTTAAGTTTGATCATTTTAGTATCTTACAAACACCATCCCCGTCTACTTTCATGCCTATTACAATTGTACCCAATCGAAATTTTTTTTGCGACATTACCTACCACCCAATATTTAAAAATCATACCCAAGCTAAAAAGTGCTTGAATTTCATAAAGTTGTAGCAATAAAGTGAAACAATTATAGACCATAGATCTTTCAGACAAAAACCAATAAAATAATTCTACAAGAAAAGTCTCTTATACATGAATTCACCTGCAAGCATTGAGTAGCCTAATACCAATAACATAATTCTACAATAAAGGAGAACTCACAATAGCACTATGATAAGTTGATGACAGAAGTGCACAACAGATTTAACCCTAAACGAATTAGGCGGGATTCGTTCTTCAAATTCCTATGGTCTATAATTGTAGTTCATTGAAATAACGAAGGCTTTGGCAGAGAAGAGCAAGGGGTCAAGGTTGAAATTGTAGTTTATTGGAGACTTGGAGTTGATGAAAGAAAGGGTTTCCAAAAAGCTAATTAACGAACACTTTGAGTTTCTTTTTCATCTTTCAAGATTAAAAACCAAATAATATTGTTCAAAGATGCTATGAAAAAATTATCGCAGATAACAGACCCACGATAATATAGTTTTAGGAAAAGAAAGTTGGATATGATGGCGTTTATTTGGTAACTTCTATTGATATGAAATTTCAATAGCATTCATAGAAAATGCTCTTATTTTAATACTATCATATGTACTTTTTTTTTGTAGTGTTTATTACGTATACACCCCGTGTGTCAAGCTTTATTATTTTTGAAAGCTTATACATCTTTGCTAGCTTCATGAAAATATATGTATCTAGTTTCCCATATAGAAATGGGGTAACTACGTCTATAAGATGCATGTCTAGATTTTCCTCGATAATTAACATACTAATCAGGTAATGAAACATAATAGCGTCCATGACCAAAAAGTAAGTTTTATCGTAATTGATGCCATTTATTTATGAGAAGTCCTGTGCAATTAGTCTTACCTTGTATCTTATTACATTTCTGTGTTCATCATGTTTCCGTGCAAATACATGTTTATAACCGGCAGGCCTTATAATATTATACCTACAGACAATATGTCCGAACACTTTGCATTTTACTAGCGAGTTGAGCTCAGCTTGGATCGCAGATTCCCATTTTGGCCAATCATTACAATTGTGACACACGTCAACCGTAAGGGGTTCTGGATCGTCATCCTTGATGGCGAGTGTAGCAATAAATTTAAATACATTATCGACAACAACTTTAGTATGGTCCCAAGTTGTACCACTACAAACATAATTGATTGAGATCTCTCTGTTATCATAGTTATGTACCATACCGAACATGTTTGGTAATGCACTAACTGGTTGCGCAGTTATAGTAGCCATGTTAATGGGTAGCTACATCTAAGATGAACCATCTACACCATTAGTCATTTATGGTCTCAATTTCTATCGCTTCCTTGAAGTCATTTCTTTGTCCTTATGAGGACGTCCACGGGGTCTCTTGATCTTTGATTTATTTGTGGGAGGTACGGTAGATCCTTTCGTAGCCTTCAACCATGCAGGAGCATTACTTGTAGGTGCATGCCCCATGGTTACTTTAGTAGCGTCCCGACATTTCATTTGTGACCTGTTGTAAGTAAAGTATTCGTTGAACTTCACTGTCACTCTATTTAGTAATAGGATCTAGATAAGATAACGATGGTATTTCCCAAGTTAACTTAAGAATTTCCATGGCATTAAATGTCATATCTCCGCCTAATGTTGAGAAATTTGTTTTGTCAAAGTGATTGTCTACGAATCTCGCAATAATGACATCGCATATAGTGGGTTCCAAATATCGGAAGATAGATGGTAAATAATAGCCCACGTAGATACCAAGGTGGCGTTACGGTCCCATTTTCTTACGTTGCAGAGGTGCTATCAGTACCTGCACAATACATCTGAAGGTGTGCAAATGGGTGACATTGGGTTCTAACCCAGTGACTAGTTACTTTGGGGAAAACTGGTGATTCGCTCTCGAATGAGTCCTAATCAATACTCTAGCATGCAAGATTATATGACCCCAAGCAGTAGCTGGAAGTTGAGATCTTAATATCAGTACCCTAGTGATTATCTGCAATTGCTTGATTAGATTCTTTGCTATGCCATTCTGGGTATGGACATGGGGTACCGAATATTCCTCATTTATCCCATTAGCGATGCAATAATCATTGAATGTGCGGGAGGTAAACTTACTTGCGCCGTCAACTCGGATAGACTTGATCGGGCACTTTGGGAAATGAGTTCGTAACTAAATAATTTGTGGAAGAAATCTTGCAAACGCCATGTTCCTAGAAGACAATAGGAAACTGTGTGGCCATCTCAAAGATGTAACAATAATGACTAAAATATACTTAAACGAACCACTATTTGGATGGATAGGTCTACATATATCTCCATGGATACGTTTGAAAAAGGCTGGAGACTCTTACTTCACCTTGGTTATGCTAGGTTGTATAATCAACTTTCCCTGAGAACAAGTATTGCAATGGCAGTCTCGCAGTATGCAGATCTTTTCTTCTTTCAAAGAATTTTGGAGCTACTATCAATAATCTTCCTCATCATTCTATAAACTGAATATCCTAGATGATCGTTCCATAGTTTGAATGATTTCTCTTGTAAGGAAAAAAAGTTGTTATAGTGTAAGTCTCGACATACGGAATGTCTATGGAATATAGCCCTGAGGGGTGCATTGGACACCGTTCTAATACCATATTTAGACCTTTGGGAGTGGTCGAAGTGATACACAAAACCTAGTTTTGCCCTTCTCCCCTAGTTTCTACTTGATAGCAATTGTCATGGATATCCCGAAAGATGAGTAAATTCCTGGTGAAATTACTCGCATATAAAGTGGAATAGATACTCAGTATCGTACTGTTGGGCAATAGTAATGTAATGACCCTGATTTTTATTTCCTAATTATAGTTATTATTATATTCATTATTGTGATACTCCGCATATTCTTATTCATTCTCTCGTCTGCATATTAATTATCCACGTTATGTCCGCATACATTTTCCGCATATACTCCTTCATCCATTGTGATCGATAATTCCTTTCGGCAAGTTTTGTCTATTAGATTCCTTTTCGGCGTTCCTGTGGTTTCAGGCGATAGGGCGGTGTTGTGATTTATGGGAACCCCTAGTTGGGTTGTATTTGGTGGTTGTGTGGCTGTTGTTAGTGTGGTTTGGGGGTCGTGATCTTTTTGGGTATTTTGGCGTTGCTTGAGGTGGAGACGTAGCGGGCGTTTTCCGGGGTGAATCCTTTATAGGATTTTTTGGGTTTTTTCTGAACATTCCAGTTCTATTTGAGCAAGACTTTCTCTGTTCGAATAGGATCCTTCTTGGTACAGTTGGATTTTTCCCTGGGTTGCATTATTCGAATAGGATTTCCCTCTGTTCGAATAAGATTTCCCTCTGTTCGAATAGGACTTCCCTCTGTTCGAATAGGATCCTTCTTAGAATAGTTGTTTTTCCCCTGAACTATTTTATTCAAATAGGATGTTTCTCTATTCGAATAAGTCCTTCCTTGTACAGTTGAGCTTTCTTCGCTGACCTTTTCAATTCTAACAAGCCTTCTCTCTATTCGAATAAGAATATTTCTTATTCGAACTGAGGTACGTTTTGATCACCTGTTGGGTTTAATGCTTTCTTTTCCTCTCTTCACTCAAACTCACTCTCTATCTCTCCTCTCCCTAACCGGTTCCCCTCTCCTCCATACTCTTGATCCAATGTTCCCCATCACTCACGGATTCTTCGTCAGCTTTATCACAACCTTCACTCCTATCCTTGGTGAGTTATTCTCGATTCCCTTTCCGTTCTTTTCTCTCGATTCGGTGTATGGTTAATTCTAAGGTTTGGGTTTTGTTGCCATTTTCTTAAATTAATTGTTTGCTTGTTGTTGTTATTGGTTGTGATAGCTTGTTTGTTGTTCCGATTGCCTCGTCATCGATCCTAGGTTCAGTATTCCGAGTTGGTTTTCTGCCGAACTTGAATTATTATCAGGCGAGTTTTATTCCCTCATTTCTAAGTTTCCATACTAGTTTCTGAGTATTATTTTAGAGTGTTAAATTGAACTTAGAGATGCTATGTAATTAAACTATAATATAACCTAAGAATTATTCTGTTTATATTGTTAACCTGCAGTTTAGGCTTGTTAATTATTCGGGAGCTTGGTTTATGGTTCGTATAGGACCTGAGCTTAGTTAGTAGTGGTTGGGCTAGCGTTCTCTTGGCTTTACCCCTGAATGCCCCTTTCAGCCTTAAGAGATATGTGTTCGATATAGTGACGGTTAGGTTGCGGTGTCGGCTATGCTTAGTCGGTGCAACCGAGTCCCTAATCATACGGATTGTGTTGCTGTGTGAGCGGCAGCTGTGTTGTTTTCTTGTGCAACTGTTGCATTTTAATAACTTATAATAACATCTTTTAAAACTTATTGAGATTGGATACACGAACACTCTGCTTCGGTTAACCTCCGATAGGATCCAAGGAGTCCTAAGAACGGGTTAAATTTTTTGGTGAGATTGGTAATGACACTATCATACCTAATTCAACCACTCAGGAGTGTGAAATGGTATGAGATAGAGTCATGGAGATCCTAATTTATCCACGTTGAGGTTAAAATTCCTTGAAATAATACAGACTATTGCTCCATTGGGTTAGAAACTCCCATTACCACTTTGATCAAGTGAGACCTATCCTTAGCTTCGTCGAGCTTAACCAAATCGTACCTGTGTGTCCCCTTACTGACCTCTTTAAGAAGATTAGAGGTTAGTGGCTGATCAACCTACTACTTAGGAATTACAAGTATCAATTTTATAGCATCACGTCACACTGCACCAAGGATAAGTATGGGATTATCCTAGTCATCACGTCACGTCATTGCATTGCATATTCTCTTATCATCGCATCTCCCTCCTCTCACATTCTTGACTCTATTCTCCACCCTCTTATCAACTCTTTATCCGTTGTAGTCATTTAATATATATTGCTAGACTTGTGTAAACTTGTTCCTTTATTACATTCATCTCTACCTCTATTTCTAGTACAGGTTTATTAGTAGGATATTTAGTTCTGTTGGGTTTAGTGAGCCGTGGTTTGCTCACTCATTTTATAACCATTTCAGAGGTTAAGTAGCTTGGACTTCCGTGTGGTTAGCCAGTTCAGAGACAGATTTTACCGCTGCAGATTTCCTTTAGTTCTAGATTTTTGTAGGTGTTCTCAGCATATGTTGCTGAGTTTTATTTGAGATATTGTATTACATTTTCTACTGATGTGTATATATATATCTTTTGCTTCCGTGTTATATTATTATTGTTATTTCTTTACTCTGATGATTATTGCTATATGTGAATAGTCGAGCCAGAATTTGTCTGCGGCTTGGCTATTTGTGGGGTTGAATCCTTAGATTCCCCGACCTGCACTACTTAGAATCTAGTAGTTGGTCAAGCTACCGATTACTGGATTTTGGGGCGTGACAAGTAATGTGGCACTACCAGTATCTTCTATCATACATGTTGGCCAAGATAGTAATAGTCATGACATCGCTGTTACATGAGGTCAAAGTCGAGATATATTTCTTATCTCGTATGATTTAGTGCGTGGTACTACTGTCTACCAGGCAATTGTCGCTATTTATCTAATTATCAGAAAATGCTCGATGAGCTGAAAGATCCATATGGGCAACTTGTATATAGCAAAAAATATTAACATATAATAAATATAACTAAAAAGTAAATATCTCATAGATGATAATACTGAATGTATACCACAACACTTATTAAACTAAACCAACCATTATGTTTCGATCATAATCTTAAAAAAGTAGTAGTAAAGCAAATCTACTACTAACAAACAAGCAAAGAAACTACTGTGCTCTTAATATGTGGCATCAATCATCCTATGAGAAGCTGTTATTGACTACTCATGAGTCTGGTCAATCACCGCATCAGTATCCTTAAAGAAATTTGTCGTAAAAAATTCTATTGTCAAAAAATTGATATTAACAGTCATATGGTGGACTTGGACATGAACATCCTCGACCATCTTAGGTGACCTACAATCCCCCACCCAGTGTCCAATCTCTTCACAGTTTAAACACGGAGAGCCTTTGTTAGGCTATTTATTCTTCCCTTCCCCTTTCTTGCTAGCTCGTTTACTCTCCTTTCCTCTTTGAGGGGCAAGGGAATTTTGATTCCTGCCTTTTCTCCTGTTATTCTCTTCACGAGTCTATCAACCGCCACGATTGCGATTGTTGTTCCCCCAAGTTATGACATTGTGTACGCCAGGTACCGACTTCCTCCCAGCTGGCCTCATCTCATGATTTCTCATATGTAGTTCATCATTCTGGTTAGAGAGTAGTAGCGCCTGGATAAGAGTAGAGTACTTATTAAATCCCTCTATTATATCTTTATTCGTTGCCAGTGTCTCAAACAACCTAAGTGTGATGATGATTTTATGGAGTGTTGAGTTCTAGTCATAGACAGTCCAAAAATCTTGAAACCTTAGCGTGTTTTATTGGTGCCTTGCTCTGGGAAGCAAGGCCATTTTCTGTTCTCCAGAGCGCTCTGTCAAGATGACCTAGAGGTTACTAGGTTTAGTCTCAATAAGGTATTCCATCTTTAAATCCCCTCGGATGTGGATACGGATAGTGACCAAGGCCTTTGGCTTGTCTATAGGAGTCACATTGTTCTTGTCAACTATTGTCTCATTAAGTCCCAGAGCTTTGAGATGCAATCTAGCGTCCAAGTACCAAGTGAGGTAGTTGGCTTCAAAAAGTAGCAGTGCGTCAAAATCAACATTCTCAAGTTTCACAGCCCTCTGAAATACAACATGTAAATCTTAATGTAGTTGTAATTTAACAATAAACATTATCATGCATGTATGAATATAATAGTAATTTAGAAAAATTGGGGAAGTAACTGATTCTTAATTAAGCAAATATGTGAACCTGGTTCATATTCTAATACTCATGTTATTTGTTAAATTACTAATTTACTGAGTAAAAGAGATGATTTTAACATAAGATGTGCATTTTAATAGTCTTAGCCAAGACAAATATTTAAAACTACTTGTTGTTGTAGCCTTAATTAACTATCTTGAGTTTCCTAACTCTATAGTTTTATAAGGTCTGTATATTCTATCCAAATGAACCATTTGCTACGAATATGTATGTTTAGCAGATGAGTGGTTTTATCCTTGAACTCTACTGGGTTCCCCTATATGTATTAAACCTATCTTTAAACTAACGATTTAAAAATATATCAGCGTGCTGTAATGACCTATATACTTTTAGATATTATTAGGTAACACTAATTGTACCGAGATACAAAAAATTAGTATATAGAAGTCATATTTTTAGAAATTGGACTAGGTCAATCAACGATTTGTACTCAATAATATCCTGGATATTATAGTGTATTCAAAAATGACTCCAAGTCGTATCTGAATTAGTCATGTTTCATTTTATCTCTAACCCCAGTAAAAATAAGTAGTATCTAAGGGCATATAGTATTTTAAAATTCTACTAGCTCTCGTTGGAGATTAGGTAAATTAAAATGTTATTTTATCCAATATAAAATCTTTATAAATAAAAACTATAATATGCTTAACCCTATCTAATTATTTTCCCAAAAAATAAAAAAATAGGGTCCTCTTAGTGGTCAAAGCAGGATAGAAAAAATAAAAACAAAAAGAATTAGTTTCGACTGGTTTGAATCGTCTGAACTGAGTCAAAACCAAAAACTGGGTTTGTACCGAGTTTAGACTGGTTTTAGACCTAGTCTAAATTGTTTAGGCTTAGTTGGACCAGGTTTTGGGCAGGTCTAGACATGGTTTTAGACCGGGTGATGTGTCATCGTGTCTCTGAGACATTTGACACGTCTGCGATAAGGACATATGACAAACATGTATGTGACACATGGCCTGACATGTTGGTGCTACGTCAGATCTGTGGATCCCAGGTGCTTCGTTAGCATGGCATGTGGCAATGCTATATTAGTACGTGGGACCTCCCCCCGATGACAAATCATTAGGTGGACCCTAGTACTATGTGCTTACCACTTCAGCAGCTGTGGACCTTTGGTGCCATGTCAACCTACTACGTGTAGTGACCATCAGTATGTGGGTCCCTATATATCATGTGGTATTGACATGTGATCATGTGGATTCCAGGTACCACATTATCACTATTACAACCCGATCGCTTATCATGATACGCCAATACTTTATGGGACCATTCCTACCCTATTAACTAATGGGGTCTGCCACGTCACTACGTGTAGGACCCACCAATTAGCCTATTATGGAGTGACAAATCAATAATGTGGGTGACCATAGTTTGATGACATCAGTAACCTCAAAACCCTAGATGACATCATCCTTAGGTTAGCTAGTTTGACCCGGACCTGTTACCTGACACGAACCCGACCCGAATTTCGCGGGTTTGGGTTTAGCATTTCTATGTTTTAGATCAATTTGGGTCAACCCAACTAACCCATTTAGTTCAGGTTTCACTGTCCCGGGTTTGGATTGACCCGTGAACCCATTTAACTCA
>JACGCM010001876.1:0-22309 GCA_014058105.1 Kingdonia uniflora
AACCACATCCTAGGCCAATTTTATAGACGTGGTAAGCGTAGGCTGATGCTTTTTCAATGGCACAACGCACCAACACAGATTTCTCCTTCTACAATATTTTTTCAATTGCGTTCTCCTCAGACTGAAAATGGTCAAAACTCCCTTCTTCCATTATAGATACATTTGATGAATGATACTTTCCGAGGCTAACTGAGAGAACCCATTTTGATAGGTAAAATAAAAGAGATTGTGAATTGTAAGACATAGTTATCATTAAATGATAGCCTCTTCAAAGGATAATTTTCTGAATAAGAGCTTGAGAAATACTATGTATTAACTAGTTATTCTATTGGAAGTTAGGAGCTATTAAACCTGGAAAGTTTCATAAAAGAAGTAGCCAATTTCCTTTTCTTGACAAAAAAGTGAAAATTTAATATAGATCCAAAACAACATCCGAAATGTTGTATTTCAAATGCAAGATTTTGATCAAAAGAGCAACATGAGAGACTACAAGTGCCGTTTAAGATACCCTATGACATATATTTAAATTCCTACAATTAAATCTATGTTTATTTTTTGACAAGTTTTCTCCCAAAAATTAGATAATGAGGGAAATAATCCCCAACTTATAAATTTTCTGTTTGCCACTTTTTTCAAATTTAATTCACGAAAGAAACATTGTACCCTACGCTAGGGCCTTAGACCAGCTGCGAGACAACTCAAAAACTTCTAGTAAAGAACAACTGAAATATTTCATCGTATATAAAAACATCAACTACTCCAAACCCCAGCAAATTTCTTAATTGGAGTTCTAAGCACAACACCTATTAGTGTATCTTCAGAACCATCATGATCAAATGTACCTGCATCATTGCGCCGATAATACCACATTACCTCTCTCCAGCATCATGTCTAGCTACTTAGACCAACCCCATTAACCCAATGGCTTCTATAAGCTGAAGCAATAAAAGAAATATAAATATTGAAGATAGACACTTCATAACGGTTATGGAACTCCAAACACCATAAAGTTAACCTTCAATGATAGGGTCAAAAAAATGTGTTCATAGAAAAATACCATTTCCGGTCATAAGTTGCACATACTATTTCAGATCATAATCTACATTGAATCAAACAAGAAATATTTAAACATACTACAAATCTGAAAAACCCAACCTATTAAATAAACAACTATTGAATAAGGTTAGAATTTGAACTTGTAAGAACATGAAGAACCTGAGTTAATCTCCGTCGTAGTCCTATAATCGCTTCCACCATTGACCTGCATTAAGAAATCAACAATTGAGTTTCATAGAATCAAAATAAATCAATTCTAGCGATTTAATTAAAAAAATTGATGAAACAAAATTGAGGTTTTGGGAGAACTAGTTTTTTGTTGGTAGTGACAGGGGCGGTGGTGAGGCTAGTGTGAGGGCTTTGTAGAGCCTATTTTCAATCCATTCAAGATATAAATCAGAACCGCAAATAAGGGTTTTGTAGAGCATTCCTTCTACTGTCAACTTTAATCACTAGATCTT
This sequence comes from Kingdonia uniflora, assembly GCA_014058105.1. Taxonomy (NCBI): domain Eukaryota; kingdom Viridiplantae; phylum Streptophyta; class Magnoliopsida; order Ranunculales; family Circaeasteraceae; genus Kingdonia; species Kingdonia uniflora. The sequence goes on from JACGCM010001876.1 coordinate 1,518, forward strand.
GAATTATTTAAGACCACAATTAAAAACCATAAATAAAACCCCAAATCAAAGAGAAAAGATCAAAAATTGAACCTTTGAAAGACCTAATCTTGCGTTATCGCTCAATAACATTACGATTGAGAGACTACCATCAACAACAAGAATATAAAGCTATTGTGAACCAAAAGGAGTTCGGTACACAGCTTGCGTGGTATTTAAGACCTCTAATTAAATATTACTAAAGTAAGTTAGGTTTTCTTTGTGAGAGAGAGAGTACCAGAAGTTTTGAAGATTGGGGAGGGTAGTTTTACTTAGGTCTTGTAATGACTCTTTCATTTTTAATCTTCGGTCTCTTAACTCTTTAAGTTTGATCTCTCCCACGAAAAGACGCGAGTTTAGTGAAAAAGATTCAACGTCAATTGCCAAAAAAATAAGTTTGCTTTCAAGTCATTAACAAAATTGACGTCAAATGGATTAAAGAGGGAAATAACGTCATTTTTTTTAGGGAATGACGTTGTATTCAAAATAAGGATGTCAACTGACGGGAACAAAGCATATAATTTGGACCTATTATGTCATTTATTAAATAAATGACATTATTCAAATAACGTAAAAGGCCATATTTATTGTAGTGTTTAAATGTCTCTCACAACTTTCTTTATTCTATTAGTGAAACACCTCTATATGGTTTAGGAAGTGAGACGCCAATGCATCCCTCAAGAACTCCCCTGCATAACTTTATGACTCCGATGCGAGATCTAGGAGGTCGGCATCTTTATTTTGTAGTTTTTTTTTCAAGTGAAAATAGTTTTTTTTTGTTTTTTTTTAGCAGAAGATACAAAGTTCTATTATCAAATCCATAGTAGATAAACAGTAATGACATATATTTAGTCTTCTCAGCACATATAAACTTGAAGTTCTAAATACATTATAAAATTAAGCAATACTTATCCACCGGTCAATAATGATTAGTATTACATAGAATTAACCTTAACTGGATATTTATCAGTAGTGCATTGAAAATCATAGTACTCATTGGAAGACCCTTGAAATCCAATCTTACCTTGATGTGCCTCAACAATTTATCTTAATACTTGATAACATACCTCTTGAAGAATCTATTTTACTCAAAGTTAGCACTGATTCACTGAAGGTGCATTTACATCTTTTTATCAACCAGAATACCCTTTGACATGAGAACTTGAAGAACTAGGCACCTGGAAATAATCCTCTTCTCTAGACTTAACGTCATAAGAATTGAATAAATATTAGTGAAAGACACCATCCCAGTAGTCTCAAAAAGCAATCCATCTGTTTCCTAATGTTCTTCTCTGAAGGTATTATAATTAGGAGTTGTACTCTGAATGATAAAAGGACCACTTCCTCTGACAAACCAAAACTCTTATAAGCTTCCATTTTGGATATCCAATTTGATTCACTCGTCAGTCATTGCTTAAAACCCTGGACTGAAGTTCATACTTATAGTACTAAAACCCAACTTCTTAGCCTTCCCAACAGTCTACTCAAATCAGATCTTTGTTTAGCACAATGCTCCAGAGACTACCATCTTATATAGAAACCATAATAGAAGCATTAACATGAAATACTTTGAAATCTAGCTCAGGTAGAAAACTAATATAACATGCTTTGGAGTTCTTTAAATGAAAAAATAAATAAAATGTATTCCCATCCTTAATGAGAACTAAGGGTATATTTACGTCCTTCTTAATTATTTCCTTTGACATGAGTAGCTGTAGAACTGAGCACCTAGGAATAATTCTCTTCTCTACTACTAGTCATAAGCCTAGGATACTTGGAAATCACTGAAGGCTTCCGCTCCAAATTTGCTAGAAAAAAATGCATCAATTTCCTGATCATCTTCTCTGAAGGCATCATAAACAAGGGATTAGATTTAAATACTGGAAAAATCTCTTCCTCCGACAAACCAAAACTCTTATAAGCCTCAATTTTCCTTTCCCAAACAGATTTATCCAGTCTCAACAGCACTTCAAGGGCAACAACAGATTTAGAATCAATTCCCAGACTCTTGGCTTTCCCAATGCTCACCGCAAACCGCCCAGAATTCAACATAAACAATGATGGGTAAAGTAGAATAATCTTGAAATCACAGGTTCAAGTACACCGTGGATTTGTAAAATAGAGATATTTGATCTCATTACTTCCTCTACATGATTCAATGATTTTAAAGGATTTGAGAAGCTTTGCTCCACGAATCCGCTTTGAGAATTCTGAGGTGAAAATAGCATAATCTTTATAGAGATGTGAAATAACATTCTTGCTGCCAGCTGCCTTGAGATATGTTCATGCATTAGTTTTATGCAGCTCGGTGACACTTTATGAGGATTACACAACACTTTTTTACTATTCTAGAGGCATATATCTTTCCCTTTAACCTATTATGAAGCATGACTAGCAATATCTTTTTGCAATACATTTCCCTTCCAGAGGCGTACATATATTTTTGTTTTCTTTGATTTTCTCTGCAGCAACACCAATTCATGATGGCAGGAGAAGACCTTTGCATGATCAAGTTGGAATCCTTATACCCCCAATGAGTCCTGCAATGTTTGTTCTTCAACTTTTATGAAGAGTACTGCTAGTTTATGACTCGTTGTTGAACATTTATTTCAGTTAAGCCACTGAAGTGTCTTCTCATGATATGGAATTTAAAAAAGTTCCCTTTCTAGTGTCTAATTTTAATTACGATCTGCTTTGTCAACAGAATTAAAAAGCTCAATTTTTTCTTTTAAAATCTCCACTACCACATCCATTATGTGCTAGTAGAAGGTCTCGAAATTTACACAAAGTATTAGCTAGATCACCTTCCAATGCTGGTTTACAATGCTACTGCAAGTTGCAGTTAAGAATGGTGAATTGAAAAAGTTAAAATTATGATATGAGACTGAAGAGACTCAGGTGTCACCAAAAATTTAGGTATCTGGTATGGTCAAAAACTTGTTTTGTATTACAGAACTAGAGAGGAAAGCTTTAGAACGCATAGTATTGCTATTTGATTTCCAAATCTAAGTGATATGTGAAATTCTATATGCTCGTAATTAATGAATTTCGAGAAAATAGGTCAAAACAATTTCTATCAATCAATAGTCTAAGGTTAAACAAAAACAATCAAAAGCAAAGACAAGGAATTAAAGGACGCAAGCAAATATTCACCCTGTGGAAACTCCTTACTCAGGAGAAAAACCACAGGTCGTTGTCGAGGATCACGACAACCAAAAGTTTCACTAATCAAAAAGAGTTATACTGAATTACACTTACAGATTTAATAACCTAGTCTCAAGATTATCACTCTTTTGACTAAAGCTTCGCGCTCCACCTTCTTCTTGTTCTCACAACAACTTTTCTTGATTTCTCACCAATAAACTTCTTCTATTCTCGCAACAGCCCGTCTTGATGTCTCACCAAGAAACTTCTTCTAGAATCGCTCTTGAACAAATAATTGGGAAGTCTTTGAAACCCTAACTCAACATCAATCTTAAGATCAAAAGATGATTGATTGATCTTCAGTTCCTCTTGCTCTCTGAAAACGTCTTTTGGAGCCTTTGGAAAGAAAAACGTTTTGCCCAAGAAAAGAGAAAAAAAAAAAAAAAAAAAAAAAACCAGGGTTTCTTTAAATAGTAGTTCTATTTCTCTCGATATTCGTTCGAACAAGACCAAAAGTCGTTCGAACGAATCACGACTAATTTTGTCAAAAACCCTAAAAAATTACATCTCGTTCGAACGACAATTGCCTATGGGCCAAATTTCTAGGAGACATGATACTTCGTTCAAACGACAAGAAAACTCGTTCGAACGAAAATTGCCTATGGGCCAAATTTCTAGGAGACAAGATACTTCGTTCGAACGACAATAAAACTCGTTCGAACGTCAAAATTGTCTATGGGCAAATTTTCAGGGGACTTGGCACTTCGTTCAAACGACAAGAAAACTCGTTCGAATGTTAAAATAGAGAAAGGCTCCTCCATTTTATCAGAGAGTAATACCTTTTGTCCAGTGATTTGTGTCTTCGACTGAGATAACCAGAAACTCCACAAACACGAAATGAGGCAAATAAAACCTTTCAACCTCCCCCTTTGGTACATTTCGTGACAAATAAAAACTAAGATAGCCACCACCCTTCCATGAACAGGTTCAATCTCTGGACCTCTTCTATGAATAATATGTTCTTACAACCCTGTACTCATCAGATAGAATGTTTACTAAATATCTGCGCACTCAGCAAACTCGTTTATAATATATGTGGCAAAAATAAAACTTTAGAAGATATTTACATATACAGAAAGAAATAAATCACAAACGGAGACATCCAAAGAAGCATATGCAAACCAGATAAGTAGACGTATCTCTCCATTGTCATGGAAGAAACAATCAAACAACTGTAAACCAAATATCTGAAAGAAAATTAATTAGAAATAACTGATAACTATATAAGCAAAAGATAGTACTAGCGTACAAGCAGAGTTAGAACAGAGATTCCTACCTCACAAACGCTCAAAACATAAAAAACAATAAAAGTCTCCAAGAAAAAATAGACTAAAGAAAACAAAAAAACACAGAGGAACAGTCACAGCTCTCCAGAATCAGACTCGTAATCACCCTCCTCTGTTTCCTGGCCTGAATGACGACTCTGAACCGCTGTCTCAATAGACCCCAATCGACTCTCTATAGTCACCAGACGTGTCTCCATAGTGCCCATCCTGGTCAACATCAGCTGAAGCATGTTTCCAATACTCTGAAGAGAAAGCAACTCCTGAGGCGCCTGAGCAGCTGAGCTAGAAGTACCAATATGCTGATCTGGAGGGGATGTTTCAGAAGGTAGCACATGAGGAAGATGAGAGGAACTCTTATTTCAATTGCTCAAATCTAATCGGTCTGTCTTGAATCTTCAGGTTCAGTTAAAGCCACCGCGTAGCCAGCATCAGTAAGGAGCGTTGTGATCAGTCTAGCAAACGATAGTGAACTCCTGGTTGCTGTTTTGGAGCTAGCCTCAAGCATCTCTGCAATGATGATGTTAGGCAGATCAATCTCTATATCATTTTTGAAGGCATAAAGAAAAACCTTCATCCGCTCAGACAGTTCATTCTTTTGGGACCACGGGATAATATTCGTAATAGCAATGTTATGTACGAGACGAGACTCATTATCTAACATCCTGCGGGATACAATACCCGATCCAGTATACAACCGACTCTAAGCCGTGATATCAATCACCATATCTTGAAATTCAGGAAGAATAGGCTCCTTCTCATCCTCACCGTCAACAATCCCACCCCTAGAATTAGAAACCGGCCAAGGATAGGATGTTGGTGGCCAAATACACCTTGGAAAGGCGATATACTGAGAAGGAGTAAAGCCCAAAATATCATTGATTCTCTCCCTTGTAATAAGGTACTCAGTGTCATCAAGAGTTACTCGAAAAGAACGACTGGACATGTTCCGGGAGTGCACAAGTTTCATAGTAGCATAAAAAAGATGTACAATCCGCAGATATACTTTTCCCGTATGAGTCAGAATCTTAGACGAATGTCTAGCTTGAAATTTTCCAAACACCCGAGCAAAGTCTTCATTCACTGCAGAGATACTCTTTATGTCCACCATCTGTTCCCTCATAATTGGGCAATCTCTAAAACCCTTCTCAGTGGCCCAAAACACAGGGTTTTCACCAACCCTCTGACCCTCAAGAATAATAGAATCGTCCACTCGCGACCTCTTGTTGCCGCCCCTTACCCTAGGTGCCATTTAGGGAACAGTAAAAGGAATGAAACGCTTGTTCAGAAGACAACCCCAACCCAATCAAATATCCAATTTAAAATAATCAAACACCAAAACCAGTCTTCCAACCATCTGCAAGAAAGAACTACCTCTTCCCTAAACTCAATCAACACAAGTGAGCAGGGGAACCCAAGATAATACAAGTACCCACAATACAATCCATCACCCTCAAACAAGCCAATTACCAGTTTTATTCGAAGTGCAATTTCACAAATCATAACTCAATCCTTCCCAAGCATAGTAGAATTACAAGCATAAAGGCAATGAAATACTAGTAGAAGAACAATGAAATCACAAACCAAGCTTGAATTCGAAAGAAAGCATGAATTAAAAAACATTAGGTCACAACTGTCGTCACCAAGAGCGAGATTGGAAACCCAAGAACTGAAATTGGGATGCTAGATAGGAGAGAGAGGATCAATCACAGAAGAAATGGACTCCACCAAGCTTAATCCAACAGAAATTCGAGGTAGAGAAAGGGTGGAGAGAATTTGGAGCGAGAGGAGAGATTTTTTTTTTTTTTTTTTTTTTTAAATAGACGCAGTGGTTTTATACAACTCGCTCGAAAGTCGTTCGAACGACTCGATTGTTCGTTCGAACCAGAATAAAATAACTGAACAAGAAAAAGGATGAACTAAGGCAAACACTCTTCCTAAAACATCGGGTTGCCACCGACAAATACAGAAAACAACAACGATAGGACACAGACATACTCCCCATTAAAACCTGCAGAGTCAGATCTATAAGCACATGAAATACACAGTATAGAAAAAATTATTGAGATATAAACGAAATAATGCAAAAGAACTCGATGTGTGTGTGTGTAGTCTAAACAGATACCTGACAAATAAGCATAAGAAGAGCACTATATTGGACATATGAATCAACTTAGGCCTCTCATAGTTGGTCACTCAAAATCACTAAGAATTTACTATATATCACTCTAAGGACATGAATATAAGTAAATGAAGTAAAAATTCATAATCCAAGAAAGCAACGCTATTGTACTGAAGATCTCATGAAAGGAATATCAATTGTGTTTGGTGGTGTCAAGTTAAATACCATAGACTTTCAAACTATCATCTCTACTAAATTGATTGTATCAAGCTTAAAATCAACTAGGTCTTTTAAGGTATTCATTAAGGAAAAGGTAGGCTAGTGAGGAAATAGGTATTTTGCTGGCATTCTGAGGACAAAAAAATAGCTTCCACCTCCATTGTTGAAATCAAAACTCCTTCATTGTTGTTCTTAAGAACGCTACTCGTTCTCCCTTTATTTATATATATATATTTTTTTTTTTTTTTTTTTTTTTTTTTTGTTAACAAGACAATCTCCCAACCACACTCAAACATACATTCTTCTTCAAATTTTCTCACTTTGAGTCCTCAGAACAATGGTTTAAACAAGAATTTGGCGATTATAAAGAAAAGGCTTATTTTAGGCTCAACGGGTAGCAAGTGAATACATGATTTAGTTTAAAAATTGAAAGTCCAAAACAGGTTTAACAATGAAAATGCCTAGAATCATGTCCTAAGACTTATACAATTTCTTATTTCGCCTCGAATCAAGTAAAGAAAAGGTTCTAGTATTTTAACTTGAACTTTATGTCATCACCAACAATCGACTAATGCAAAAAATAATGAGATCAAAAACAAAGAGAGATTTTGCTGGAAAGAATTTATTTAATAACACTCAACGTGATAACAAAAGGTTAGATCCTCACATAATGTTAGGTAATGAAGTCTCTCCATATATCCTCAAGATTTCTACTTACACCTAGAGTCAGGGACTGTTAAACTTTGTGACGAATAAGGGAAACCAAGAACTCAAGCATTAAATGAGTATATAACATATAAATAATTTCCATACATACATATGCAGCGCAATTATAGACTAAGCTCAAAGGGAAAAAAATAGGGAAGGTAGTACCTGACAATGTCCACAAGAACTACACCAATACCAGAAAGTCCTAAGAGATCTATGAAATGGAACAAACACCAATAGCTCATCAAAGATTTTCAAAATGAATAACATCCAAAGGCTTGGTGAAGAGATCAGCAAGTTGATTCTCCGTACAGACATACTCCACAATAACAATCTTCTTCTCAACAAGGTCTCGAATGAAGTAAAATCAAATGTCAATGTGCTTGGTCCTCGAATGTTGTTCAGGATTTTTGGAAATGTTGATTGCACTTGTATTATCACAGTAAAGTGACATCACTCCCTGATTCACCCCATAGTCATGTAACATTTGCTTCATCCAAACTAGATGTGTACTACAATTTCCCACCGCAATGTACTCTTCCTCTGCAGTAGACTGTGAAATGCAGTTTTGTTTTTTTACTTTGCCATGCAACGAGATTGTTCCCAATGTAGTAACATCCTCCATAAGTACTCTTCCTTTCATCAGAATTTTTAGCCCAATCAGTATCTGAGTATCCAATAATATCTGTTGTTGGTTCACGAGTATACCATAAACCAAACTCACAAGTCCCCGACACATATCAAACAATCCATTTAACAGCATGTAAATGAGACTCCTTAGGACTTGCCTGATAACGTGCACATATGCAAATACTAAACATGATGTCTGGGCGACTAGCTATAAGATACAACAACCTTCTTATCATGCTCCTATACACCTTTTGATCCACATCAGTACCTGCAGAGTCCTTACTCAATTTTGCGGTGGTGCTCATTGGCGTCCGGGCATGTTTTGAAGAATCAAGACCAAACTTTTTGACAATATCTTTGGCATATTTAGATTGAGAAACAAAAATGCCATCTTCCCGTTGCTTGATTTGAAGACCTAAGAAGTAGGTCAATTCTCCAACCATGCTCATCTCGAATTCCCTTCCCATTAACTCACCGAATGCTTTGACACGAGAGTTCGACATTGAGCCAAAAACAATATCATCCACATAAACTTGTGCAATAAGAATTTTATCACCTTCCCGTTGAATAAACAATGTCTTATCAACTCCCCCACGAATGAACCCCTTTCCAAGTAAAAAGTTTGAGAGTCTTTCATACCAAGCTCGAGGAGCTTGTTTTAGGCCATAAAGTACTTTCTTCAAACGGTAAACATGCTCCGGATGATGGGGATCATCAAATCCTTTTGGTTGAGCTACATATACCTCTTCCTCAAGTAGCCCATTTAAGAACGCACTTTTCACATCCATCTAATAAAGCTTGAATTTTTTGTGACACGCAAATGCCAAAAGCATTCGAATAGATTTAAGTCTAGCGGTGGGAGCAAAAGTTTCTTCTACATCCACTCTTTTTATTTGGTTGTATCCCTGAGCTACTAACCTTGCTTTGTTCCAGACAATATCACCCTTCTCATCGAACTTGTTCTCGTAAATCCACTTAGTGCCAATAATATTAGTATTTGCCGGTCGTGATACTAAATCACACACGTCTTGTCGCTTGAATTCATTAAGTTCATCTTGCATGGCGTCAATCCAATAATCATCAGATAAAGCATCTTTGACGTTGGTTGGTTTAGTGATGGACACATAACACACACTCTCCACTGTCTCATATAACGTAGAACAATGATACCTCACACATCTAGCGGACTCATGAAGTGTAGAACACTCATAATCATCAAGGTATCTAGGAGCACCACAATTCCGAGGAGGATTAGTACGAACAGTATCATTTGGTACTAAAAACTCCCGGAAGATGTTGGAATAGTTTCAGCAGGAGGTTCTTCTTGAACATCTTGTGTCACACTAGATGAGGTTGGTAGGGAATCTTCTTGAACATTACTATCTCCATCATCTGTTTGCCCAAGAATCGCCGAGTCATCAACTACCACATTAATCGATTACATGACCATTTTGTGCTTTAAGTTGTACACACGATAAGCTCTACTATTTCTGACATATCCCAGTAAATTACCTTCATCGCTTTGAGAATCAAATTTTCTAATATTTTTCCGATCACAAGTAATATAGCACTTACTTCCAAACACGCGAAAGTATTTCAAGTTTGGCTTTTTTCCAAACCAGAGTTCATAAGGCGTATTAAGCGTAAGAGGATGCAAATATACCCTGTTGATTATGTGACAAGAGGTATGAATAGCTTTTCCCCAAAAGTAACTAGGGACATTCTTTCCATGAAGTAAAACTCGCCCCATTTCCTGTAGGACTCGGTTCTTACGATCAGCTACTCTGTTCTGTTATGGTATGATTGGTGCTTAAAATTCATGTTTTATTCCATTCGCCTTACAATACTCTATCACATCATTGTCCTTGAACTCACCTCCACGATCGCTAGGAATTTTATCAATAGAACAATCCTTCTCATTCTGTATTCGCAGAGCTATGGCATGAAATTCTTCATATGTGTTTGACTTCTGCCTTAACAGAGCGATACACGTGAATCGTGAAAAATCATCAACCATAACACCAAAATGTACTTCTTTCATCCCAAAGTACTTACTCTCATAGGACCCATCAAGTCCATATGAATCAACTCCAAAACTCATGTAGTAGTAATGTTGGTAGATTTTTTATGCGGACTCTTGGTTTGCTTTCCAATTTGACATGGTCCACACACTGCATCGATTAGCTTGCTTAGTTTCAGAACCCCTCAAACTATTTCCTTACTCGTAATCTTTGCCAGATCACTAAAATTCACATGTCCTAACCGTTGGTGCCAAAGTTCCACATTGCTTATCTTAGCAACTTTACATAATATCTCCTTTTGCGATACAGCATAGCAGTTGTCCGAAGTTCTATCCTCACTTACAATGCATTTCCCGGTATTATCAAAGACACGACACGCTTTCTTGTCAAATGTTACTGTGTTGACTGCATCACATAGGTGACTCACACTCAAAAGGTTTGTAGTGAGTCCCTTGACATAGAGTACGTTATCGACTATCGGGCATCCAATTCCATCTACACTCCCCTTTCCCACAATCTTTCCACTCATTCCTCCTCCAAAAGTAACATCACCTCCTTGAATATTTGTGACATTATTCAGACGTGTAGCATCCCCTGTCATGTATCGAGAGCATCCACTATCTATGTACCACTGTGTAGAATTAAATACATTTAGAGCCATTACTGTAACATTGGACCTTAATTGTGGTAAAAGGTCTTTCTTCTGAACCCAAATAGATCTCACTTTCTTTCTTTCTTCTGTTGCTTAACTCACATTCCTGAAACCATTAAAGGACTTTTGGAAAAAAAAGGAGTTAGCAAACTATTGGGCATATGATCGATGGGGTTTCTCTCCTTCCAAACCTAGATTATTCCTACCACGGAGTTGAGGAACATATCTACAATAGGGAGCAATATGACCCTTTCGACCATAAGCCTCACAATAAAATACATGAAAGACAAAAGGTTGCTCAGTCTGTCTATGGGGAACATCAATAATACTAGGTTTGGGCAACAATGAAGTTGAAGTAGCTTTGACAAACTTAGTGACTTGAGATGAGGTAGATTTGATGTTTTGCTCATCAAATCCTAATCCTCTTTTGTCAGATCCATTTTTGCTCATACTTAGTATTTTGTCAATGTTTTTAGCTCCATGATAAAACAGTTCGAGTTTCTATTGAGTAGAGGTCAACTCGAGTCCAAGTTTCTCAATTTCTATTTCCCCCAATTTCACCTTTTCTACAGCAATGAGTCCATTTTGTTCACATGTCTTAAGTTGACCACTAAGAGATTGTTTCTCATTCTTAAGTTTCTCAAGCTGAGAAACAAGTTAAGAGTACAACTCTTCAAGACTCAGCTTTTCACAGTTATCACTTTCATAGTCCTTATGATCATTTCTGTCAGTTTCAAGTACAAACACATCAAAGCGATCACTACCTGAGGAAATAACAGCAATGTGAGCTCTCAAACCATTTCCTCCATCTTGGAAGGGATCAACATGGTCATTAGAGTCATCATCACTATCATCCCACGTAGCGGTAATGTTCATAGCTTTATGATTTCTGTTAGAGCTCTTAGTGGGACAATTGTGAGCATAGTGACCATACTTGTGATACCTATAACATTCAACTTTATTGAGGTCTTGATCTGAGTCATTATGAGAATAAGTATTTGAGTTAGATTTTTTTCCATAAGACTTAACATGATCATGAGAACGAGACTTGTAACTCACATTTGCCCTTGTTTCTCAAATTGCCTCTTTTTCAAAAAAATTATGAATTGTTGACTAATAAGAACAATCTGAGAGTCAAAGTCAAGTTTCTCATCATTGTCAGAAATACAGTAGTTTTCAACATATCTGGTTCCCTGAGAAGATGAAGAGTTGGAGGAAGAGTTAAATGCCACACTCTTACTTTTCTTAGGATTTTCCATTTCCATTTCGATTTCAAAAGTACATAATTTTCTAGCAAGTGTGTCAGGTTTCATAGTTTTAATATTTTGTGCTTTCTCTATAGCATCACGTCTAGATCTAAAACTCTTAGGAAGAGATCTTAAAATTTTACATATTATTTGAACATCGGTGTATCCAGCTCCTAAAGAAGAACTATTGCTGACAATGTCACTAAGTTTGGCATAAAACTCACTAAATGACTCATCCTCACTCATCCGGATGTTCTCAAATTGAGATGTGAGCATTTGCAGTTTGTTATCTTTAACAGTGTCATCACCTTCGTGAGTACGTATTAAGATGTCTCAAGCTTCTTTCAAAGTGGAACATGCGGATATATGCATATACTCACTATGGCTCAGCGCATTAAAAATAGCATTAAGACCTTAAGAATTATACTCAGATGTTTCTTTTTCTTCCTTGGTATATTGATTTCTAGGTTTAAGAATTTCTACAGCAGTTGTTGGTTCACCCCGCATAGCAGTAGGGGGCGTCCATCCATCTTCAATGGCAATCCAGACATCATTTCCCATAGATTGCAAGAAAGAAACCATTCGAACCTTCCAGTAAGGAAAGCTCATGCCATCAAAGAGTGGAGGACGGTTTATAGGACCTTCAAATTTTTCGGAATCCATTAAATCAAGCACATACAAAAATAGGATCACCGCTCAGGATATAAAGCCAACAAGCTATTCTGCTCTAATACCAATTGAAATTCTATATGCTATTGCAAATTACTTTTAATAACATTACTCTGAAAATGCTATTATTTATGTGCTATTAAATGGTTCTTTTCTTGTAAAGCTCTTAAAGGGATTTTTCCCAACCGATTTTGGTGTTCTTTGTACTTTTCTGCTAACTAGGGTTTCTCTATTCGTATTGTTGATTAAAAATCTATGCCCAAAACATCAAATATTTTTGTAGGAAGGATAATGTTTAGGGCATCATATTTCTACAAGAGATATTTCTAGATCGCTAACACTTATCATACGATGTACAATAATTATATGCGTCATTAAAGATAATGGGCCAATAAACCCGCTTTGTAGTATTTTAGCAGTTGTATGTTTTGACCTAAAATGTCCTCCACATGCTCTGAGTGGCATAATTTAAGAACATTATTCGCGTCTTCATCAGGGATGCACCTTATTATTATTTGGTTAGAACAGAACATATAAAGATATATATCCACCCACATAAATATTTTTACTTTGTGGAGAAATTTCTTCATATTTTGGCTTGACCAATGTCCTGGCAAGTGATCAGTAACAAGGTAATTAATTTACTATGTCAGTGTACCAGAGTAATGAGTCAATTCTCTTAAGAAGTGGCCCTATCATAGGCGGTAAATTGTTAGGTAGATCACCTAGAACCTCAACCAAATGGTTAGCCACAATATTCTCCATTATTTTCTTATTTGGTCACCTTCCAATTCATCAAAATTGTTACCTATATGTGTGACACTAGACTCTTGTAAGTCTGCTGAATATATTCATGGATGGGATTCACGCACATCAGTATTTATGTAATTGACACCTATTGGATATTCTTTATCTGTGATTTGGCTATTATAGCTAAACATATTCAAAATGGTTGTGATAGTTCCCATAAACATATTTAATACACCTGCAAGACAGTTGATCACGGCGTGAACGGTAACTAAGAATGGTCTGCCTAAGATGAGGGGGTCTTTTTAGTTACGTTCAACACATCCTCCATGTCCATGATGACAAAATCAACTGGGAAAATTAATTCATTGACTTAGATAAAAACATCCGCAATATGCCCCTTGGGTGCTTCTCAGATTTATCGGCCAGTTGTAAGGTCATCCTAGTTGGTGTCAACTACCCTAACTTTAACTTATTATAGACAATATATAGTAGAGCATTAACGCTAGCTCCTAAGTCTAGGAGATTACTATCTGAATGATGATCCCTGATCATGCGTGGAATAGTGGGAATACATAGATCACGGAGTTTTGGTACAATAAATGTCTCAGTGAGAAGCACTTTCTCGTGGATGCTTAGGCGGCGTTTCTTAGTGCATATTTCTCTTAAGAACTTGACATAACTGGGAACACACTCAATGGCCTCGAGTAATGGGACATTGATGTGAACGTGATGAAACATGTCCATTAACTCAGAGTATTGATCATCCTTTCGTCCATCTTTAAGGCGTTAGTAGATAAGAAACTCTAGGAGTTAAAACATTTTGCTGGTATAACAGGCGTTGCGCTAGAATTTTAAGTAAAGATAGGGTTACTTATTAGTATCTGCTTATTAGTATATACCTTAATGGGTTTATCCTCGGTATTTCCAACAATTTTTGGGGCATTTGGCATCTCAACCCCATTATTGACAGTTTTGCCACTCTAGAGAGTGGTAACTGCGTGTACTAGTCAAATTTCTTGGGTAGATGCTTGACCTTGAGTACCTCTAGTGTTTGCTTCTGGCTAGCTGGGCAATTTGCCTTTTCATTGGTCTCTTAGTACTTCAAGAATGTGCTTTAGCATTGATAACATTTATCAACTTTAGTATCTAGATCATCCATTCAAGTTACAAGTAATACCCTAAGAGGATACTGATCATTTTATTTTTTTGTTGAGCACCTTGTCGATATGACCGAGAATTGGATTGGTCATCTATATTAGGATGGTCCTAATTTTTTTTAGAATATATATTTATTTGCTTCATTTCTAATTAGTTTATTTTCTTAGTTAAAGCATAAAATTTGGTAATAAGCGTTGTATTGCCACTAACCTCTAATAGACCATTCATTTCGGTGAGACATGCATCTCGATGGGGAACAAAGTTCCAATGCTGGGATTTCTTTGCTAATGTCTCAAAGACTTGGAGAGCCTTATCATGTTAATGTTCTTGAAAAATTCTTGAATGAATACACTCCAACCGATATTGATAATTAGGTGTTATACCACGGTAGAAGACTTGTGTTAAATACTATTATTAAAATTCGTGGTGAGGACATTGCTCTAATACCAATTGAAATTCTATCTGCTCTAACAAGACCAAAAGTCGTTCGAACGAATCACGACTAATTTGGTCAAAAACCCTAGAAAGTTTACATCTCGTTCGAACGACAATTGCTTATGGGCCAAATTTCCAGGAGACATGATACTTCGTTCAAACGACAAGAAAACTCGTTCGAACGAAAATTGCCTATGGGACAAATTTTTAGGAGACATGATACTTCGTTCGAACGACAATAAAACTCGTTCAAACGTCAAAATTGTCTATGGGCAAATTTCCAGGGGACTTGACACTTCGTTCGAACGACAAGAAAACTCGTTCTAACGTCAAAATAGAGAAAGGCTCCTCTCTTTTATCAGAGAGTAATACTTACCTTCTGTCCAGTGATCTGTATCTTTGACTGAGACAACCAGAAACTCCACAAACATGAAATGAGACAAATAAAACCTTTTAATATGATGGAAGAATAGTGTCCTCTGCCTTAGTGATATAGTATAATTGTTCAGAACTCCTAGATTCATGTTGGTTCCTTCATGTTCTTAATTCAAAAGGGTATGTAGGCTCCTGCTTTTTCTTTTCTAACATTTATAGACTTTAAATGTTCATAGCGGTTCCTGAACCAAAGGTTTGGAAGTATATCCTTGTTGTGAATGTTTTTCTCTGACCTTATATTGATAGTAGGATATACAATGCATTCTTATAGGTAGATTATCTTTTTTAAGTTTGATGATGACTAATCTAATGAATGATCACAAACTATTATAGGGATGATTGGAAGAGGGAAACCCAACCTCAAGGGGAGCTACAACCCCACGAAATCAGGTATTTAATCTTGCTTGCATTACTCTTAGTTTTACCACATTTTATAACTTGTTGGAAAAAAAAAATTATTGCAGCCAGGAACTCCTTCTGCACGGCCGTATGAAGCACCTACTCCAAGCTCCGGTTGGTCTAAGACTCCTAGCGGTAACTATAGTAAGCCTGGAATACCACAGCTAAGCCACCCTGCCTATGGTAACTACAGAGGATTTCCATTTTATTCTTTATGATTTGAAATTGTGTCCACAAAATAACAAGTTATTATTCTGGAGTAGCAAATGCACCAGGCCCTTATGTAGTCCACTCCTGGAATTCAGCCTATTACACCAGGTTCTGCATGTTACCTACCTAGTACTCTTGGTGTGTAGCCAATGCCACCTGGAAGTGTTATGTCACCTGTCATAGGTCAGTATATTATTCCTTGCATTTTCTACATCAAGTATATTTTTCTTATCATCTATTGATTTAGTTGGCAACCATTGGTGTAAGTATAATGCATGTATAGATCCATATATGTGATTTGTGAAATAGAAATAACAACTAAACTTTCTTATACTGCACATATGGTAGGTGGGGAGTTGAATTGGACTCCCAAATGAAGGTTGTTGCAGGCAAGTCTTTTTGGTTCAGGGAGTGTGGCTTTAATTTCTTTTTTATTCTTGGCTATCTTACCGAAAAATCCCTATTTAAATATGTGCAGTTAATCGAGACCTGGTATCTAACGAGCCTACTATTTTAGCTTCAAGCTGGTAAATTCCTGGAAGTGAGATACCAATGCATCCCTCATCCCTCAAGATGTCCCCTGCATAACTTCATGACTCCGATGAAAGATCCAGGAGGTCTGCATCTTTATTTTGTAGTTTTTTTTTCAACTGAAAATAGCTTAATATTTCTAGTTGATGCTTATTTAGGCACCCATTGGTTTTGATTTCTAATAAACTACGAGATCTTTCCATGTTTTTGTTGCGTCATTGACTTTTTTTTGGAATGACGCAGGAATATGAGCTTCAGTGTAATTATACACGTGGAAAGTGAAGCATTCTGGGTAAGAAAGGATAGATTTTCTAATGATTGGGTGCGCGTATTTTTCTTTTGAGTTTGTGAAACTAAATTATTTTTCTCCAGGTTCTCAACGTATCTATTTTGTCATCTTATAGTCTCAACATCTGAAATGAGAAAGCATTGATTTTTTTTTACTGATGGGGTTCGCTCTTATTTATAGGTACAGGAGTTGTTGATGCATACCAGAGTAAGGTTAGCCCTTTGAGTGGTTTCACTACTAAGTTTTCTCTCTGGACTGGGTCAAGTATATCATAGAGCTTACACAAAATTTTCCTTTACGATCGTCATCTGTTGTGGCATATTTTTACAATTATGGTCCTTAATAATAGTAATTGTGCCTAAAACAGATTGTTTCTTTTTATGCAGACAAAACTGTTAGGTCAGATGCTTTATTATCTATTAACAACTGGTTCAGGCAGTAAACCCTTAGAGAGGAATACTGTGATATTCCTCAGGTATGTCTTAAAAAAATTGTTTATTGTATTTTACTGATGAAGTGTGCAAAAAGCACTCCAGAAATTCAAAAAAAAATGAACTTGGAAACTTATATATGTTGTTATAAGGCTTAATGTGATTCGCAGTACATATATGGATTTTAAAGTGTTTTCAACCAAGCTTGTCCCTAAATTTGCCTATTCCTTAGATCTCACAAATTTCTTTATTGAGTTTTTCAAAACTTCCCCATTTCAACTCACTTTGTTTTAGTACACCAGAGTACTCTCCCAAGTTCCTCAGTTGCTCTCAAAATTATTGCTCTCTATTCTTATATATGGTTTCCCTAACGACAAAAGTAGTCAGGTAGTTAGTTAGTCAGTCTAGTCATAGTAGCATCGCGGGTAGCATAGATTCCCAATTTGCACCAATGATAAGCTATTTCTGTTGCATCATTGAGTTTATTTGGAATGACCCAAGAATATGAGCTTCGGCATAATTTACGCGTGGAAAGTGA
This sequence comes from Kingdonia uniflora, assembly GCA_014058105.1. Classification (NCBI taxonomy): domain Eukaryota; kingdom Viridiplantae; phylum Streptophyta; class Magnoliopsida; order Ranunculales; family Circaeasteraceae; genus Kingdonia; species Kingdonia uniflora. The sequence goes on from JACGCM010001876.1 coordinate 19,467, forward strand.
AGGTTTTGGGTAAGAAAGGATAGATTTTCTAATAATGGATTGCGTATTTTCCTTTTGAGTTTGTAAAACTAAATTAATTTTTCTCCAGGTTCTCTATGTTGGAATGTATAAAATTTGCTCAGTTACTTAATTTCTTTCTTTTTTGTACCCTTCACTGTTGGTAGCAAAAGGTTGAGGATGAAGCTTCAAAAATCTTCTGATTGGGTTTATTTATGTAACTTAGAAGACTAGTTTTGTTATTCTCTTAGTTTTTTGTTGTCCGAATATTAACCCAGAGGATCATTAATTATTCATTTTTCCTCTCTAAACATGAAAGTTGTAGAATGTTCTTGTGTATGGATAATTTTATTGAATTCTTGTTGTTCTGCTAGGTTCTTGTATAGAGTATGATTAGAAGACTTCATGTGTCATCTCTTAAAATAAATTGACAGGGTGTAGGAAAGAAATGTAATTGTGAAAAAAAGATGGCATTTACAAATTACCATTCTAAATCGGATGTAAAAAATCGACGGCGTTATCGGAATGTTGTTATAAGTAACTATTGCATTCATCTACTGTTGTAAGAAGATATAATAGCGTTGAAAACATGCTATTGTTTTAACTACCATAACTTATTAAGTGCTATACTTAAATAGCATTAGCACAAATATTATGGAATAAACGATAGCATATATATAATAGTATTAAAAATATGTTATGAAATGGTATTATAGCACTAAAAAAATGCTATTAAATGATGTTTTTTCTTGTAATATTAATTGCTTAAATGAAGTTAATTATAATAGAATTACTCTAAACCCTAGCTTCTTCCTCATAACTTTTATTGAACAAACATAGTCTAGAAAAATAACCTCAGTCCCCTTTTTATACTAGGGAACTAAAAAATACTAGTAGAACAGATCTCGAGGTAAACCCATGTCTCAGAATAACAACCTACGCCAAGCTCATTCTAACGGCATCTAAGCCCGTTCGAACGGCGTTACGCTAATTGGTCTTAAACTCTAGAAACATGACAACTCGTTTGAACGACATTCAAGCTCGATCGAACGAAATTTGTCTATGGGCCAAATTAAAGGGGATTGAATATTGGTCGTTCGAACGAAAATAGGGAGTTATTCGAATGACTTGGGTTCCTGGGGAAATTTCTAGGGAGTTGGAAAAGGGTCGTTCGAACGACTCTAAACCTCGTTTGAACGACTTTATGATAATTCCATACTTCACATATAAGTTCACCTCAAGTTTTCCCTAGATCCTCCTGATCATGGCTCCCCCTTTAGGAGCCTTGAGCTTCTGCTCAAGCTAGAACTAGAGATGTGGGAATGAGGTGCTGCCCATTTACCTGCTGTACCACTTGACTTACTAGGTAACTGACCCTTCGTCCCACCTCGTCATTTAGTATGAATTTTCTCTCTAGAATACCATCCTCCTGCAATGGATCTTCTATTTCCATCCATAAGTTATCAACTGACGGTAGAGAGTGTCGATTGTAGAGTCTTCATCTAAAATAGACGTCTCAAACAGCTTCAAAGCTCAGCATTAATCATCGAATGCATCGGCATAGAAGGTGGCAAATCCAATTTTACTAACAGTCTTGCCTTGCAGTAACTTTTGGTAAAATATACTATGCCCCTTGGGATCATCATATCCTGCAACATACCCTGACGTAACAAAAGGCTGTATCTACATAGAAACCAACATAGCGAAGTAGGGTAATAGGGGTTGAGATAACCTATCAGCCATTTTGTTGTCCACTACCTTCTTATATTGTATAATTAAGGGAAATTGTTGAAGATACGACATCCCCTTCATCTGGCGAGCTTACTGTAGCTTGGACCGTATAGCTAAAAACTAGAACGGTTTGTGATCAGAATGTACTATAACCTCCTCTTGCAACTTTCCCATGTCGGTTTGTTGCTTATAAGACGTTGTCATTGTAGACAACACTCTAGCCGACGTACCCTCTTGAACCTGTCGAACCTATAATACAAACTTACAGCTCGCATTAACTAACAGGTTCACTTGAGTCCCATTACTAATTATTTGTGGTTGCATGCTCCTTACAAGAATTGATATTGAACTCTTTTCCCTCCTTCACAAAACGATACTTGCGAGCCCTACGGTAATGAATCGTATCTCGGTCCCAAAGATAACAACTACCCAAAATGGCCTGACACACATCCAGAGGAACCACCTCATCAATAAAAATTTTAGTGATCGTAAATTTGAATGTACACTTCTTCGTGATCATCAAATCCGCATCTTTCTGAACTCACCCCAAACCATACGGCTTAGGACGAGTTGTAGTCGTCAAACCCATCTTCTTCACCAACACCTTAGAAATTAAAAATTTCTTACTACCCGGGTCCACAATGGCCTCGATAAAACTCTACTTCACCTGGATACTAACATGAAAAAATTCTTCCCGACTCTCCTCCTCAGTAGCCAAAGTTTGCTGAAACATAAGTGCAAGCTTAGGATTCATTTATCTAAATCTGGGAGGTCAACAATCCCTGCGGCAAGTGCATATATCTCCTTTTTAGCTATTTTCCTCCTTCGGCCAAAGCTCTAGGTAAAGTTTTCAGCATCTATCTGAAATATTTCCACTCGCCTTACAATGATTGCAAGAATTCTCCTTGGCAAAGACCCCTCTCTTTTGGACTCTCTCTTATGCCTATTTTTCCAACTAGACCTGTACCCCAACTTGTTTTTGTCGTCTTTTCTATCACTCTTCAAGTACATGCCTTCAATAGCAATTACCATCACGGTAGCATCCTCGATATTAACCACAGTAAGAGCTTTAACCTCTCTTAATGGACTCCGACAAACCCCCCGTGTACTTTATG